>CM033471.1:15393314-15652602 GCA_019447015.1 Hymenochirus boettgeri | reverse complement strand
CTGCATTCATTGTTACATATTGAGAGACCCTAAAATACATAACGCTCTGCATTCATTGTTACATATTGAGGACCCTATAAATAACTATAACGCTATGCATTCATTGTTACATATTGAGACCCTATAAAAACTATAACTCTCTGCATTCATTGTTCATATTGAGACCCTATAAATACTATAACGCTCTGCGCGAGCGACCGACTTTTTTTTTTTGTTACATATTGAGACCCTTTATTAATTACTTTTTTGTGTTATTTGTACACGCAACCCGAGACATGTCATTGCTTACATATTGAGAGGACCCTATAAATAACTATAACGCTCTTGCATTATCATTGTTACATATTGAGAGACCCTATAAATACTATAACGCTCTGCATCATTGTTAATATTGAGACCCTATAATACTATAAACGCTACATTCATTGTTACATATGAGACCCTTATAAATACTATAACGCTTGCATTCAATTGTTACATATTGAGAGAGAACCCTCTAAAACTATAACGCTCGTCATTCATTGTGAATATTGAGGACCCCCTATAAATACTATAACGCTCTGCATTCATTGTTACATATTGAGAGACCCTATAAAAACTCTAGTCATTCATTGGTTACATATGAAGCATCCCTGCTATAAACCTTGCATCTGAAGGACAGAAACTCTACTTACCGCTCCAACATGGCCGTCTTGAACTTTTCCACGTTGAGCTGTTTCTGTAGCCGAGCCGCTTTCCCTACCGAACGCCTTAGCAATGTGTTTTTAACCAGAGACGCTGCCGGGGGTCTCATTACGGGGTCCGAGTGAACCAACAGCTGTCAAATGAAAGCCTTTTAGTACAAACCTCAGGGCAGTTTAGATTGACTTGCTTCTTGCAATTAAATTGGGACAATCGAACCAGCAGCCTTCCAGATGTCTTGAAACTACAACTCCCAAAAAGCCTTGTTTTCAGAATGCAACCAAGGCATGCTGGGAATTTGTTTCCAAAACTTTTGGAGGGCCACAGGTTTGCTTTAAAGAAATAAGTCACCACTTTAATGCACCGGATTCTTGCTTGGTACTTTTTACCTTGAGAAGACCAAGGAAGGCAGGGGTAAGTGGTTGGGGAATCTTTGGTAAATTGCCCTTTCGGATATGGTGCCATCGATCTTCATTACAAGGCAGTGGACCAGCTCCAGCCGCCAATGTCACAGTGAGACCCAAAGCAAAGATGTCAGCCTTTGGTAAATGGCTGAAATCCTGAGGGGCAGAAGAAACGTTATTGAACACCTACGGAAAGGGGCAATGGCAACACCTACAGCAGATATAGCAATGCAGCTCTAGGTAGCTAGAGTAGGACCTATGGGTGCTAGGGACAGTTAGAACCTGGCATTGCTATTTTATGGTCAATCAGATCAACCAAGGTCTCACAAATGGATCTGCCAGACCCGAGTCTTCGGTTACAATGATCAGAACCATTAAACTACATCCAGCAAATTACTAAAGTGAAGAGACTCATCACGGTACCTCCTGGAGGATCTCATTGGCCAGAAAGCGGCTGTCTCCCTCTTCCACTTGGGGGTTTACTACGGATGTCACGTGTCCAAGGTCACCTTGAAAGAGATTTAAAGTCACATACTGGAAAGTTCAACAGTAGGTTGGTTTCTTACTCTTTACTTTCCTACAGTGATGCTCCCTGCAGCCATAACACTCCAGGAACTTGAGGCTGGTAGAGGATGCTGGGAGTTCGCTGAAAGGCAGATTTTTTTTTTCTCACTTTCAAATCAAGAGGGGTGGAAATCTATACAATAGAATTAAATCGGAGCAGGACCCGGGAGGTTGAACCGCCACTGCTCAAGGTCACAGAAATCTTTATGGGTAAATCTCCTACTGATCGATACCCACCTATTTTATAGAGGACACTGGCAGAAGAAATGTCGTCTTCTCCATCACTCTCATCCGGACGCTGCTCGGTCTGTTTACGGCAAATGAAAATGTTACCTGGGAAACAAAGACAAACATTATGAAGGAGAAGGTGGCAATGAACTAGACACTGGGACTTGTAACCTTAAGGTCCTGCTGACATTGAAGTGTTGGTCTCAATGCTGCCGAGATACCTACTTGGCTTGATGTCCATATGGACCAGTCCGGAGCCGTGAATGTACTTTAGACCCATTGATACTTGCAGGAGAATCTCCTTTAGTTCCTGCTCCATCACAACTATCCCTTCCTTCTTGTTTTCCATGATCAGGTCCTGTAGACTTCCACCTATTGACAGACCAAGAAACACGTTCAATAACCAATCACCTGCAAACTGAAAATGATTGGACCATCCACAGGTGACCCATTTCTACTCCCAATATTCCTTTAAATTAGTGCAGTAATTTACAGGGCTCCAGTCGTGTCTACCAACCAGGTCATACCCCCCGCCCCCATTCTTACCATTGCAGTACTCGTTCTGAATGATCATGTGGTCATCTTCCGCCCATGCAGAGTAGTAGCGCACCACGTGGGGGTGATGTC
Organism: Hymenochirus boettgeri; assembly: GCA_019447015.1. Lineage (NCBI taxonomy): Eukaryota > Metazoa > Chordata > Amphibia > Anura > Pipidae > Hymenochirus > Hymenochirus boettgeri. Next base: position 15,650,098 of record CM033471.1, on the reverse strand, counting down.
CAAGGACCGCATGAGCATAAACCTCCCTCAGAGCCAACTGTCTGAAAGATTGGAGACCGTTTGGAATGTGTAAGATTAAACAAAGTGAAAGGAATTGACATTTTGCAGGTAAAAATGGTTCAACAACCCGGTTTCTAACAGACAACTGAAGACTCCAGACACTAAAATCAGTAGAGAGTCCACGCCTTATTTCCCAGCATTCCTGTCTCACAGACCCACCCACTGCTAAGTCTCTGGCTTGTGTTCCTCCCACATGCATAGTTCTGTTCTATGTTTCTGGAGGTGCTCGTCATCTTAGAAAGACGAATGGAAGGAAGAATGTGACTGAGGTCAGGAGGTCTGGCCAGAAAGTTTACATGAAGCTGTCTGAAGGGCTAAAGGTGTATTTTTTGCTTTCCAAGGCTGCAAATTCTATGGACTGCAGTTAACTTCTATTTACTGAAATTGCACCGTGTAGCTAACCCATGGCTAGTTTCAATAGCGGCATGTTTAGTATTGCACCTTGTAGCTAACCCACGGCTAGTTTCCAAGGACAGGTTGTATTGCACCGCCTGTTGTAGCTAACCCATGGCCTGTTTCAATAGGGCAGGTTTGTTTTGCACCGTGTCAGCAACCCACGCTGTTTCAATAGGCCAGGTTGTTATTGCGACACGTGTAGCTACCCCACGCTAGTTCAATGGAACAGTTTGTATGTGCACCGTGTATGCTAACCCCACGGACTATTTCATAGGACAGGTTTAATGGCAACCGTTTGTCAACGCTAACCCATGGCTAGTTTCAATGAGGACAGGTTTGTATTGCACGGCGTAGCAACAACCCGGCTAGTTTCAATGACAGGTTTGTATTGACATGACCGTGTCAGCTAACCCACGCTGTTTTCAATAGGACAGGTTTTTTATTGCACCGTTGTAGCTATAAACCATGCTAGTTTTCAATAGGCAGGTTTGTATTGCACCGTGTAGGTCACAACCATGGCTAGTTTCAATAGGGCAGGTTGTATTGCACGTGTAGCTAACCCATGGGCAGTTGACTCAATAGGGCAGGTTTGTTGAGAACCGATGTAGCTCACCCATGGCTAGTTTGCAATTAGGAGCAGGTTTGTATGGCCACCGATGTACTAGTAACGCAACCCAGGATAAGTTTAAATGAGGACAGGTTGTGTATGCTACGTGTAGCTAACCATGGCTAGTGCAGTTTAGGCAGGTTTTGATTGGCAATACGTGTAGCTACCATGGGATTAGTTCAATAGGGCAGGTTTGTATTGCACCGTTGTTGTAGCTAACCCATGGCGTGCTAGCGATCAAATGTAGGGCAGGCTTTGTATTTGCACCGTGTAGCTACTAAAGCACCTGATAGGCTAGTTTGACATAGGGCAGGATTATTTGGCGGTGTATTTGTAGTGCACACGATGTAGTAACCCATGGCTAGTTTGACAATAGTGGCAGAGACTTGATAATTGCCACCGTGTAAGCTAACCCATGGATGTAGTTACAATAGGACAGGGTTTGTATCGTTGGGCAGCCGTTGTAGGCTAGTATCCCGGGATGGTCTAGTTTCAATAGGACAGGTTTGTATGGCACCTGGGTAGATACCCACCCCAGCAGGGCTAAGATTTTCAATAGGACAGGTTTGTATTTGCACACACGTGGTACTAAGCGCCATGGCTAGTTCAATAGGCGGTTGTATTGCACGTGTGTCTAACCCACGGCGTAGTTTCAAGTAGGAAGTGCCGTATCGCTATATGCACCGTTGTATGTAAGACTTTTAAATAACCCCTGAATGGCTAGGTCAATAGGACAGTTTGTATTGCCACCGTGTAGCTAAGCCGATAGGGCCCTAGTTCATACACTTAGGACAGGTTTGTATCGGCCTACACGTGTAGCATAACCCATGGAATAGTTTCCAAATGAGTGAATCAGGTGATGTATGCACCGTGGTAGCTAACCCATGGCTAGTTTCAATAGGACAGGTTGGTATTGCACCGTTTGTAGCTCAGCCCACGAGGCTAAGTTTAATCAGGGAACAAGGTTTGTATTCTGCACCACCAGTTTTCGTAGCCAGGGTAACCCATGGGCTAGTTCTTCACATAGGACAGGGTGGTATTGCCACAGAGATGCACAGATCAATAACACACTCATCTGTGGACCCGGCCAATGGCCTCTTTGAGCGTTTCTACGACACATGAGCGTAAAAACAACGATCCGGTCCAAAACGCGATTACGCACTCTTAGGTTTGTATTGCACCGTGTAGCTAACCCACGGCTAGTTTCAATAGGACAGGTTTGTATTGCACCGTGTAGCTAGTTTCAATAGGGCAGGTTTTTGTATGCACCGTGCCAGCTAACCCACGCTTAGTTTTTCAATAGGACAGGTATTGCACCGTGTAGCTAACCCATGGCTAGTTTCAATAGGGCAGGTTTGTATTGCACCGTGTAGCTAACCCGTCTAGCGGACAGGCCATCCGCCATTATTTATTAGTAATGTTTCATGGCGGTGTGAATGTTCGATTGCCATGACTTATAGAGCCCGATGTTTAGTCATCTCTCACAAAAAATGTGGTAGTCATGTAATATTAGTAAAGACGCAGGACATGATATACTGTGTAATAGATGATATTTTTGCTGGTAACATGTATATCTGCCTTTATTTAATTCTCTTCTATAAGAGGCTGTTGGGAAAGTAGACCCTGGGGACAACATGCATTTTAGCATATGTAACACAATTAGGGCCACCGATAGCACTCTTTTTTGGTGTTGTGTTGTTGTTTGTAACGATTGCAGCCTAGGGCCGGACTTATAATCGTATGAGGCAGCATAGCTCTCAGCGTCTTGCCCTTTTTAAACTATGGCGTATATAGCTACCTGAAATGGTAAGGATTTCCTTTGGACCTAAAGGCCAAAAAAGGTTCTGCTTTCTTTTAAATTTATGGATAGAACCTAGAATTACTGGACGGAAGAAGAGTTAATTTTAGAGAGTGGCTATTGTCTACATTAGTTAAAGTACCCTCTCATCGATTTGTCAATTGTAGCATCTAGTTTACTATTATTATAGCCCCTTTGGAATAAACCTCTGTTTTTAAGGCCCTACCGAGCATTCATCACATTGTTCCGTATCGTCCGGAGGAATGGACTGTACGGGGGTGTGGAAGCGCACTGTAAGGGATAGATTTTTGAGACCATCAGGATTACAGCTTTGGCCAATTGATAAAAACATAGTCTTTATCAGTCTATTACGAAATAAAGTCGTAAATAAGCTACTGTTGTGCATATATATATATACGTAAGTCTAGGAAAATCAACAGTTTTTTTTCCACGATAATGTTGACAGTTAATGTAATCGGAGACTGTACAGAATTAAAGGAGGACACTGCTGCGTTCCAAGAGCTAGAGAGTTCTAATAGTGAGAATTGGATTATGAATATGCTTGTCATCTCGCTGAGAATTTTATTATAGCCACCCACAACGGTTCTATATTTTCAATTAGGATCAGAGTTTGTATTATGACTCAGTTATTTACATGTTTATGCCTAGTAACCGTCGATATGGGACTAGTCTCAATCTATGCGACCAGCGATCCCCGTTGGTACCTGCCTGCACCCGTTGTGAAGCAAACCTCCACGCGCCCACTGATCAAGTTGTCACTGCCCGGTGACTCACCGTGCCTTAGTCATTAGGACCCGCGTGTAGCTAAGGCTCCCATCCAGTGTCGTCAGGCGTTTCCCACCACCTTGGCCACCATTCGCGTTACTAGCCCTATTTTGCACCGCTGCGGGTGTAGCTAACCATGGTGTGTCGAAGTTAGGGTCTAGGTTATGGGCATCCCTCGCCCCACCACGTTATGACTAGCTAACCCCCATGGCTAGATTTGCGCTAATAGTGTGCAGGTTTGTAGGCTAGCCGCTGCCTAGCCCAAGAACCATGGCTAGTATTCAAATCTAGGCGCAGGTTTGTATGGTGACCGTGTAGCCCGTAACCCATGCTAGTTTCACTTAGGGCAGGTTGTGTCGTATGTGACCCGCCTCATTTGCTGAGCGCGGGTTGTAGTCTAACACCAGGGCTAGTTACCGTAAGTCATACGCCATTTACCACTCTAGGCTACTGACACTCCGCGCTCTTGTACTTGCACTGTCCTGAATAACTAGTCCGAACCCATGTGAAAACTGCTAAGTTTCAATAGGGCATGTTTAGTATTGCACAGGTCTTGTGTCAGCGTAACCCATCGGCTAGTTTCAATACGGCAGGTTTGTATTGCACCGGCTAGCTAACCATGGCTACGTTTCAATAGGGCAGCGTCTGTATGCACGTCGTTGAGCTAACCCAGCTAGTTTTCAATAGGCAGGTTTGTATTCCGCCACCGTGTAGCACCAGGCTAGTTTCAACTAGGCAGTTTCGTATTGCACGTTGTAGTGCTAACCCACTGGCTCGTTTTCAATGGACAGGTTTGAATTGCAACCGTGTTTATGCATAACCCATGGACTAGTTTCAAATCGGACAGGTTTGTATTGCACCGTGTTTAGCTAACCCGGCCTAGTTATCAATGACAGGTTTGTATTGACGACCGTGTAGCGAACCCATCAGCTAGTTTCAATAGACAGGTTTTTATCTGCACCGGTAGCTAACCCACGGCTAGATTTCAATAGGACAGGTTTGTATTGCACCGTGTACACTAACCCATGGCTAGTTTCAATTAGGGACAGGTTTGTATTGCACCGTTGGTAGCTAACCCATGGCTGCTAGTTCCATAGGACGTGTGTATTGCACAGTCTTTGTAGCTAACCATGGTAGTTTAAAAGGACAGCTTGTATTCACGTGTAGCTAACCCATGGCTAGTTTCAATAGGGACAGGTTTGTAATTGCACGCTGTTCTTGTATGGTGTAGCAACTCCCCTGGCTAGTTTCAATAGGACAGGTTTGTATTGCACCGTGTAGCTAACCCATGGCTAGTTTCAATAGGACAGGTTTGTATTGCCACAAGTGCACAGTCAATACTCACTCATCTGTGGACCCGGCCAATGGCCTCTTTGAGCGTTTGATGGCGTAAAAACATCCGTCCAAACGCTTTACGCACTTAAACACAGAACCGAACTCCCCAGCGCCAATCTTCTCGATCTCCAGGAATTCAGTCTTGTAGCGAGACCCCATGTTGGCTTCCCTTAGCACTCTCTAATGTTATAGATTAGAGGATAAAACATTATTATGTAAAAATCTATAGATTTAGGTAAGAGCAGAAAAATTCACAAGGCAACTTTATCTACCACCTAGAGAGCAGAAACCAATGGGAAGCCCCCTCACCCCAAATACAGTCCTGGTTAGGGTCCCAGCCAGTCTCTGGAGTTGGGCCCTCATGGTCAGAATGTTGTTATAAAAATTTACAAATAATAAATCCAGCCCACACTGTGGCTATCAGAGGATTCTGGGAGTTTTCATTTATCATTTTTAGATTTTGGATTGATTTACATTCTATTCATTGACAAGAGGCTCCTGTCTATACACACACACACACACACACACACCTCCAGAGGAATCAATCCCTTTCCGTACCTTGGACTGGAAAACTGCTGGATGCTCTTTCTCAGAGTATTTCATTCGAGGGTCAGTGCTTAATGGGCAAAAAAAATGTAAAATTAGTTAAAGGGTTGAAGGTAAAGCAAGTTTTATTATTTTAACATGCCCTTTCCAGGTTTACCACAAGGTGGCAGCAACACATCAATAGGAGATGAAAACCCCCCAAAAGACTTAATAGGATTATAACCTACCCCTGTAGTGGATTTCTATGGGAGGAACTGTAAGATTATAGCCTTATAATCTTACAGTTCCAGGAGGAGAAGGAAACCAGAAGCCACAAAGGGGTGGGTTATAATAAATAATGCACCCCCAACTGTAAATTATAAGGATATTAGAAGTCACCTTGGAGTTCCGTGCCCTTTATAAAAGGTACTCGGCCTGCGGCCTCGTACTTTTATGTGGTCACTGAACTCCTCGGTGACTTCTAATATCCTTATAATTTACAGTTGGGGGTGCATTATCCACTATATAATGTTCCTCATCTGAACAGTAATGACCAGAATATCAATAATGAACAATTAATAGAATAATAATTTCCTTCCACATAGGAATATGTTTGTAAGACACCCATTGGTTACATTTAACTCCTTTTAAGGATTTTTGATCCTTTAGAAAGCAGGGGTGTTAAACCTGCAGCCCTCTAGATATTTGAATACTACAACTCCCAGCATTCCCTGGATGCAATTTGACATCCCTGTCCTAGAGGCTAGCAAAGGATGGTGGGAGTTTGATGAAATCACTGCCATACTAGGGTTTCCATTTACCTGCATTCGTCGTCTGTCCTCTCCTTCCTTTTGCCACTGGACTGGAAATTCGACTGGCGATAGGATTCTGGGGTGAAGGGGTTAATGTTGACCAGGGCGGGGTCATTCAGTTCTGCCCCCATCCCTGCTACAAAGCGTAGGACCCTCTGGCTTCTACAGGACATCCTGGACCCCGGGGATGGGAGCGTTTTATACAGGAGACTCTGTAGAGAAGAGTTGGTGATTGTGCGTCACTTTGCATGCTGGGAATTGTATGCTTTATTACTCTGCCAGTATATTGCCCCCGGAGTAGATCTAGCCCAGGGGTCTCAAACAGTGTTCCTCCAGATGTTTAGAAACTGCAACTCCCAGCATTCCTCAGCTACATAGAAGGGAGATTTAGTTTTCAAACATCTGGAGGCCCATGATCTGGGAATCCCCGATTCTAGGCAGGATCAATCCAGATATTTTATATGGCCACAATCAATGGGATTTTAATTCACAGCCTGGACCAATCACATGGCAGTAAATGATTAACTCATGTCCAGCCCCCTTCAGTGTGATATCTAGACAGTGGGATGACTCTGTATGACCACAGGAGGCGCTGTTACAGCAGTTTATAGCAAAGATAGGGCCAGGAGACAATAGAATGTTGCCAAGAGCTGCAGGATAACTAATACAATGTGGCGACTGCCATTAGTGCATTAAACCGACTAACAGGAGCAGCTACAAAGCCCAAGGTGTCAATCATTTCTCCTCCCTCCCCCTTTACCTTCGGGGTGTATGGGGTGTCGCATAACTTGAGCTTCTTCCAAGTGCTGTAGTGTAGGGGGGTTCCTGGGCATTCGCCGTCTGTAGCCCTGGGCTCGGTGCCCGGAGAAGAGTCACTGCCGGGGCTGTGATCCAGTCGATCTTCCTGCGATGGGGAAAGGCCACGCTGGTTCCTTTGGGGTGTGGTGGGGAAGGAAGAGTCGCTGTGTCTCCACGAGGACATGGGGTTCCCGGTCTCCTCCTCATCACCGCTGGAGAAATCCAACCGCTGAACGAGCGCCGATCCACAGGACATCCTCATGGCTCCTGTTATGGGGACTAACAACATAGGGACAAATACGGGTCAAATCAAAGGGTTAGAACCAGTGAGAACTACAACTCCCAAAATGCTCAGCCAACCACCTGGCAGCCATAGATATAGAATGTGTGGCCTTGCAACATGGGAGACAACAATCAGACTATAAGACAGGAAGGTGATAGTTGTAGTTCAGCTGCTTGAAGATCATATTGGAAAACATTAGCTTTTTAGCCTATAGCGGTTAAGACACACACACACACACACACACATTAACAGGGTTATTCAATAAAAGTTCTTATCGTTTAAAATGGTGCTAATTTTGCCCCAACCAATCAGATGTTAACTTTCAAATGTTAAATAAGATCTGATTGGTTGGGGCAAAATTAGCACCATTTTAAACGATAAGCAGGGTTATTCAATAAAAGTTCTAATCTAAAATTTAAAATGGTGCTAATTTTGCCCCAACCAGTCAGATCTTATTTAACATTTGTAAGCTAACATCTGATTGGTTGGGGCAAAATTAGCACCATTTAAAAATAAATTTTCTTGATTCTCATGGTTTCTTACCATAACATTTAAAAGGAAAAAATTATCTAAAGGCCAAATTCAGAGACTTGTCCTGGTATTCCACATACACATTATATAGGAGATTGTACTCCTAACCAGTAATATGACATCACAATCACATATTAACACTCAATATCTGGAATATCCGATTTATTACTTTAACCACCATGTGCCAGTAAATCTGTTAGGATTTCAGCGCCCACTAGAGCTAAGTTCTGGTAGTGCAAGTCCTCCACTTACAGGGGATCACTCCATCCCCAGGTATTTCTATGGGGATTAATTAGAACAGTCTCATTTAATTAGAACAGTCTAATTGGGAAGTGCTAGAAAATCTTCCCCGTCTAGTAGACGTTTCTATAATGATCCTTAACACGGGAGGAATCTCACCTTTCCCTGGAGATTTATCCACAGAGGTTTCCCCACTAACATTTTCTACCTGCCCAATCCCAGCAGTGACGTTAAACATCAGGTAGGCCAAACCCTCCCTCCTCCTGCTAATCCCCTTTATATTCTGCTCCTGTCATCAGAGACCAATTACACCTGATTCCCCCACTGCTGTTAACCCTTTAATGGACTAAAAGTCTATAAGTACCGGATCATTAAATACTGTGTGGCTACACTGAAACCAGTACAGCCTGCGTCACGCTTCTAATGGGGATCCTAGTCAACTATTCAGCTTGATAATTTTATATGTGTCTTGTATGGGGAAAAGATAGATAGCAGCCCTAATTGTATATATAGTATACTCTCCTCCAGTGAATATATATAGTGGGTAATGCACCCCCAACTGTACATTATAAGGATATTAGTTATATAGTAGATAAAGCACCCCCAACTGTAAATTATAAGGATATTAGTTATATAGTGGATAATATTTATACATATGGGTGGGAGCTGCCATAGTGTTTCCCTTAGACAGTACAGTATGAGGGTACAGCTTATTGTGTGTACAGAACATTCCTTCTCTGTATATTTATACATATGGGTGGGAGCTGCCATATTGTTACCCTTAGACAGTACAGTATGAGGGTATAGCTTATTGTGTGTACAGAACATTCCTTCTCTGTATATTTATACATATGGGTGGGAGCTGCCATATTGTTTTCCTTAGACAGTACAGTATGAGGGTATAGCTTATTGTATGTACAGAACATTCCTTCTCTGTATATTTATATTTATACATATGGGTGGGAGCTGCCATACGGTTTCCCTCAGACAGTACATCGCACAAAAAGTGACAGTTATATATTGTGTCATATTGAGCAATTTCCTGTTTTTAGGGAACATTCACACAAGAAAAGGTCTAGAATGGGGAAGTAAAGGGAGATGTTGGTTATTTAACCAATCACCAATCAACCTATCACCTTTCCATATGATTCGGGGACTGATTACATTGCTGGGGTATCAGTGAAACTATTTTTGTTTATTGAATCCTTTAGAACAGTTGAGTTATTTCTCAGGACTCGTGTTGCAGAGAACAATATGACCTGAAATCTTAGGGATTGTGGAAGTGACCAATCAATTTCCTTTTAAAATTAGCCTTAGATTGATTGACCAATTAAAATTAATTCCTGGCTGACGAATTTTTACCCCATTCTCCAGATTATAATGATCTCTGTGCCAGCAGGAAAAGTCACTCTCGGTTCCAATCAATAAGGGCTACGCCGCGCTGCTCCATTTTCCACTCTCAGTTCCAATCACGTGCTAACGATCGCAATCCGTTAGTGCGTGAGAATCTCTGAGCAGTGCGTGTCAACGTGGGTGGCCACATTACATGTGCTGCGATCAATTTTTAGGGCTAAGCCACACTGATGCGCTTTTAAGCACGATCCGATTGCGCCTTTTAAAGTGCACACTAGTGTAGCCCAGTTGATGTGGCCACAATAGTGCACTACATGTGTGATCCGTTAATCGGAGCGCATGCAATCCATTGCGAATCATCAAACGCAAGAACACGGCAAAGCGATTTTGCACGCAATCACAAGCGTCAACACGCAAGCTTCTGTGCGCGCTGGAGCACATGCACTTCAATACAATTGCGGGAATCGCAGTGGAAGGATAGAAGGGGCGTATAACGGGTGCCGATGCGCACAAAACCTTCCACGCACATTGCTCTCTGTGGCCTCAGCCTGATTTCCTCATCTGCAGGTTGTTAAAAGGAAGACACAGTGATTTAAAGGGTAACAAGGTAATAATGCACAGTGCTAGCTCTAGGCTGTACAGGGGGCAAATCTTTTTACACACATATCGATTTATAACCTACCCCTTTAGTGGATCTCTATGGGAGGAACTGGAAGATTATAGCCTTATAATCTTACATTTCCAGGAGGAGAAGGAAACCTAAAGCCACAAAGGGGTAGGTTATAATAAATAATGCACCTCAACTGTAAATTATAAGGATATTAGAAGTCACCTTGGAATTCTGTGCCCTGTATACAAGGTACTCGGCCTGCGGCCTCGTGCTTTTATATGGTCACGGAACTCCTCAGTGACTTCTAATATCCTTATAATTTACAGTTGGGGGTGCATTATCCACTATATAATTTACAGTTGGGGGTGCATTATCCACTATATAACTAATATCCTTATAATTTACAGTTGGGGGTGCATTATCCACTATATAACTAATATCCTTATAATTTACAGTTGGGGGTGCATTATCCACTATAAATATCTATCCTTATAATTTACAGTTGGGGGTGCATTATCCACTATATAACTAATATCCTTATAATTTACAGTTGGGGTGCTTATCCACTATAACTAATATCCTTATAATTTACAGTTGGGGGTGCATTATCCACTATATACTAATATCCTTATAATTTACAGTTGGGGGTGCATTATCCACTATATAACTAATATCCTTATAATTTACAGTTGGGGGTGCATTATCCACTATATAACTAATATCCTTATAATTTACAGTTGGGGGTGCATTATCCACTATATAACTAATATCCTTATAATTTACAGTTGGGGGTGCATTATCCACTATATAACTAAATTCCTATAATTTACAGTTGGGGGTGCATTATCCACTATATAACTAATATCCTTATAATTTACAGTTGGGGTGCATTATCCACTATATAACTAATATCCTTATAATTTACAGTTGGGGGTGCATTATCCACTATTAAACTAATATCCTTATAATTTACAGTTGGGGTTGCATTATCCACTATATAACTAATATCCTTATAATTTACAGTTGGGGGTGCTTATCCACATATAACTATATCCATATAATTTACAGTTCGGGGTGCATTATCCACTATATAACTAATATCCTATAATTTACGTTGGGGTGCATTATCCACTATATAACTAATATCCTTATAATGTACAGTTGGGGGTGCATTATCCACTATATACTAATATCCTTATAATTACAGTTGGGGTGCATTATCCACTATATAACTAATATCCTTATAATTTTACAGTTGGGGGTGCATTATCCACTATATAACTAATATCCTTATAATTTACAGTTGGGGGTGCATTATCCACTATACTAATAATCCTTATAATTTACAGTTGGGGGTGCATTATCCACTATATAACTAATATCCTTATAATTACAGTTGGGGGTGCATTATCCACTATATAACTAATCCTTATAATTTACAGTTGGGGGTCGCATTATCCACTATATAACTAATATCCATATAATTTACAGTTGGGGGTGCATTATCCACTATATAACTAATATCCTTATAATTTACAGTTGGGGGTGCATTATCCACTATATACTATATCCTTATAATTTACAGTTGGGGGTGCATTATCCACTATATAACTAATATCCTTATAATTTACAGTTGGGGGTGCATTATCCACTAATATAACATATATCCTTATAATTTACAGTTGGGGGTGCATTATCCACTATAATAATAATACCTTATAATTTACAGTTGGGGGGTGCATTATCCACTATATAACAATATATCCTTATAATTTACCAGTTGGGGTGCATTATCCACTATATAACTAATATCCTTATAATTTACATTTGGGGTGCATTACCACTATATAACTATATCCTTATAATTTACAGTTGGGGGTGCATTATCCACTATATAACTAATATCCTTATAATTTACAGTTGGGGGTGCATTATCCGCTATATAACTAATATCCTTATAATTTACAGTTGGGGGTGCATTATCCGCTATATAACTAATATCCTTATAATGTACAGTTGGGGGTGCATTATCCACTATATAACTAATATCCTTATAATGTACAGTTGGGGGTGCATTATCCACTATATAACTAATATCCTTATAATTTACAGTTGGGGGTGCATTATCCACTATATAACTAATATCCTTATAATGTACAGTTGGGGGTGCATTATCCACTAATAAACTAATATCCTTATAATGTACCGTTGGGGGTACATATCACCTATATAACTAATATCCTTATATGTACAGGTTGGGGATACATTACCCACTATATAACTAATATCCTTATATTTTACAGTTGGGGTGCATTATCCACTATATACTAATATCCTTATAATTTACAGTTGGGGGTGCATTATCCACTATAATACTATATCCTTATAATGTACAGTTGGGGGGTGCATTATCCACTATATAACTATATCCTTAAATTTACAGTTGGGGGTGCATTATCCACTATATAACTATATCCTTATAATTTACAGTTGGGGGTGATTTACCACTATATAACTAATATCCTTAAATTTTACAGTGGGGGTGCATTATCCACTATATAACTAATATCCTTTAATGTACAGTTGGGGGTGCATTACCACTATATAACTAATATCCTATAATGTACAGTTGGGGGTGCATTATCCCTATATAACTAATTCCTTATAATGTACAGTTGGGGGTGCATTATCCACTATATAACTAATATCCTTATAATTTACAGTTGGGGTGCATTATCCACTATATAACTAATATCCTTATAATTTACAGTTGGGGTGCATTATCCACTATATAACTAATATCCTATATATGTACAGTTGGGGGTTGCATTATCCCTATATACTAATATCCTTATAATGGTACAGTTTGGGGGATAATCCACTATATAACTATATCCTTATAATGTACAGTTGGGGGTACATTATCCACTATATAACTAATATCCTTATAATGTACAGTTGGGGTACATTACCCTATTAACTAATACCTTATATTTTACAGTTGGGGGTGGCATTATCCACTATATAACTATATCCTTATAATTTACAGTTGGGGGTGCATTATCCACTATATAACTAATATCCTTATAATGTACAGTTGGGGGGCTTATCCACTATAAACTAATATCCTTATAATTTACAGTTGGGGTGCATTTCCACTATATAACTATATCCTTATAATTTACGTTGGGGTGGCATTATCCATTATAACTAATATCCTTATATTTACAGTGGGGGGCATTATCCACATATAACTAATATTCCTTTAATGTACAGTTGGGGTGCATTATCCACTATAACTAATATCCTTATAATGTACAGTTGGGGGGTACATTATCCACTATAATAACATAATATCCTTATATGTACATTGGGGGTGCATTATCCACTATATAACTACTATCCTTATATTTTACAGTTGGGGGTGCATTATCCACGTATTAAACTAATTCCTATAATGTACAGTTGGGGGTGCATATCCACTATATAACTAATATCCTTATAATGTACAGTTGGGGGTGCTTACCCACTATATAACTAATATCCTTATAATTACAGTTGGGGTGCATTATCCACTATATAACTAATATCCTTATAATGTACATTTGGGGTGCATTATCCACTATATAACTATATCCTTATATTTACAGTTGGGGTGCATTATCCACTATATACTAATATCCTTATAATGTACAGTTGGGGTTGCATTATCACCTATATAACTAATATCCTTATAATGTACAGTTGGGGGGTGCATTATCCACTATAATCACTAATTCCTTATAATTTACAGTTGGGGGTGCTTTATCTACTATATAACTAATATCCTTATAATGTTACAGTTGGGGGTGCATTATCCACTATATAACTAATATCCTTATAATTTACAGTTGGGGGTGCATTATCCACTATATAACTAATATCCTTATAATTTACAGTTGGGGGTGCATTATCCACTATATAACTAATATCCTTATATTTACAGTTGGGGGTGCATTATCCACTATATAACTAATATCCTTATAATTTACAGTTGGGGGTGCTTTATCTACTATATAACTAATATCCTTATAATGTACAGTTGGGGGTGCATTATCCACTATATAACTAATATCCTTATAATTTACAGTTGGGGGTGCATTATCCACTATATAACTAATATCCTTATAATTTACAGTTGGGGGTGCATTATCCACTATATAACTAATTCCTTATAATTTACAGTTGGGGGTGCTTATCCACTATAAACTAATATCCTTATAATTTACAGTTGGGGGTGCATTATCCACTATATAACTAATATCCTTATATTTACATTGGGGGTGCATTATCCACTATATAACTAATTCCTTATAATTTACAGTTGGGTTGCAATCCACTATATAACTAATATCCTTATAATTTACAGTTGGGGGTGCTTTATCTACTATATAACTAATATCCTTATAATGTAGTTGGGGTGCATTCCCACTATATATATTCACTGGAGGAGAGTATACTATATATACAATTAGGCTGCTATCTATCTTTTCCCCATACAAGACACATATAAAATTATCAAGCTGAATAGTTGACTAGGATCCCCATTAAAGCGTGACGCAGCTGTACTGGTTTCAGTGTAGCCACACAGTATTTATGATCCGGTACTTATAGACTTTTAGTCCATTAAGGGTAACAGCAGTGGGGGAATCAGGTGTAATTGGTCTCTGATGACAGGAGCAAATATAAAGGGATTAGCAGGAGGAGGAGGGTTTGGCCTACCTGATGTTTAACGTCACTGCTGGGATTGGGCAGGTAGAAAATGTTAGTGGGGAAACCTCTGTGGATAATCTCCAGGAAAGGTGAGATTCCTCCCGTGTTAAAGGATCATTATAGAAACGTCTACTAGACGGGAAGATTTTCTAGCACTTCCCAATTAGACTGTTCTAATTAAATGAGCTGTTCTAATTAATCCCCATAGAAATACCTGGGGATGAGTGAATCCCCCTGTAAGTGGAGGACTTGCACTACCAGAACTTAGCTCTAGTGGGCGCTGAAATCCTAACAGATTTACTGGCACATGGTGGTTAAAGTATAATCGGATATTCCAGATATGAGTGTTAATATGTGATTGTGATGTCATATTACTGGTTAGGAGTACAATCTCCTATAAATGTGTATGTGGAATACCAGGACAAGTCTCGAATTTGGCCTTTAGATAATTTTTTCCTTTTAAATGTTTGGTAAGAAACCATGAGAATCAAGAAATTTATTTTTAAATGGTGCAATTTTGCCCCAACCAATCAGATGTTAGCTTACAAATGTTAAATAGATCTGACTGGTTGGGGCAAAATTAGCACCATTTTAAATTTTAGATTAGCTTTTATTGAATAACCGCTTATCTCGTTTAAAATGGTCTATTTTTGCCCCAACCAATCAATCTTTTTACATTTGAAAGTTAACATCTGATTGGT
Organism: Hymenochirus boettgeri; assembly: GCA_019447015.1. NCBI lineage: Eukaryota > Metazoa > Chordata > Amphibia > Anura > Pipidae > Hymenochirus > Hymenochirus boettgeri. The sequence continues at coordinate 15,634,511 of CM033471.1, read as the reverse complement.
TGGGGCAAATTAGCACCATTTTAAACGATAAGAACTTTTATTGAAGAACCCTGTTAATGTGTGTGTGTGTGGTGGTGTCTTAACCGCTATAGGCTAAAAAGCTAATGTTTTCCATATCTTCAAGCAGCTGAACTACAACTAATCACCTTCCTGTCTTATAGCTCTGATTGTTGTCTCCCATGTTGCAAGGCCCACTCCTATATCTATGGCTGCCATGGTTGGCTGAGCATTTTGGGAGTTGTAGTTCTCACTGGTTCTAACCCTTTGATTTGACCCGTTTTGTCCCTATGTTTGTTAGTTCCCCATAACAGGAGCCATGAGGATGTCCTGTGGATCGGCGCTCGTTCAGCGGTTGGATTTCTCCCACGGTGATGAGGAGAGACCGGGACCCCATGTCCTCCTCGTGGAGACACAAGCGACCTCTTCCTTCCCCACCACACCCCAAAGGAACCAGCGTGGCCTTTCCCCCATCGCAGGAAGATCGACTGGATCACAGCCCCCGGCAGTGACTCTTCTCCGGGCACCGAGCCCAGGGCTACAGACGGCGAATCCCAGAACCCCCCTACACTACAGCACTGGGGTGGGTGTTAGGATCCTCAGAGGTTATGAGAACCCCATACCCCTAGGTAAGGGGAGGAGAGAATTTGACACCTTGGGCTTTGTAGCTGCTCCTGTTAGTCGGTTTATGCACTAATGGCAGTTCGCCCATTGTATTAGTTATCCTGCAGCTCTTGGCAACATTCTTTGTCTCCTGGCCCTATCTTTGCTATAAACTGCTGTACACGCCTCCTGTGGTCAACAGAGTCCATCCCACTGTCTAGATATCACACTGAAGGGGCTGGACATGAGTTAATCATTTACTGCCATGTGATTGGTCCAGGCTGTGAATTAAAATCCCATTGATTGGTGGCCATATAAAATATCTGGATTGATCCTGCCTAGAATCGGGGATCCCCAGATCATGGGCCTCCAGATGTTTGAAAACTAAATCTCCCTTCTATGTAGCTGATGAATGCTGGAGTTGCAGTTTCTAAAACATCTGGAGAACACTGTTTGAGACCCCTGGGCTAGATCTACTCCGGGGGCAATATACTGGCAAGTATAAAGCTACCATTCCCGCACATGCAAAGTGACGCACAATCACCAACTCTTCTCTACAGAGTCTCCGTATAAACGCTCCCATCCCCGGGGTCCAGGATGTCCTGTAAAGCCAGAGGGGTCCTACGCTTTGTAGCAGGGATGGGGGCAGAACTGAAATTGACCCCGCCTCTGGTCACATTAACCCCTTCACACCCCAAATCCTATCGCCAGTCGAATTTCCAGTCCTTGGCAAAAGGAAGGAGAGGACAGACGACGAATGCAGGTAAATGGAAACCCAGTATGGCAGTGATTTCATCAAACACTCCCACCATCCTTTGCTAGCCTCTAGGACAGGATGTCAAATTGCATCCAGGAATTGGGAGTTGTAGTATTCAAATTCTAGAGGGCTGCAGGTCTTTAACAACCCCTGGCTTTCTAAAGGATCAAAATCCTTAAAAGGAGTTAAATGTAACTCACATGGGTGTCTTACACACATATTCCTATGTGGAGGAGGAATTATTTCTCTATTAATTGTTCATTATTGATATTCTGGTCATTACTGTTCAGATGAAGGAAACATTAATATAGTGATATGCACCCCAACTGTAAATATAAGGATATAGAAGTCCCCGAGGAGTTCAGTGACCACATAAAAGTACGAGGCCGCAGGCCGAGTACCTTTTATAAAGGGCACGGAACTCCAAGGTGACTTCTAATATCCTTATATTTACAGTTGGGGGTGCATATTTATTATAACCCACCCCTTTGTGGCTTCTGGTTTCCTTCTCCCTCCTGGAACTGTAAGATTATAAGGCTATAATCTACAGTTCCTCCCTAGAAATCCACTACAGGGGTAGTTATAACCTATGTAAGTCTTTTGGGGGGTTTTTCAATCTCTATTGATGTTTTGCTGCCACCTTGTGGTAACCCTGGAAAGGGCATGTTAAAATAATAAAACTTGCTTTAACCTTCACACCTTTAACTAATTTTACTATTTTTTTTGCCCATTAAGCCTGACCCTCGAATGAAATACTCTGAGAAAGAGCATCCAGCAGTTTTCCAGTCCAAGGTAACGAAAGGGATTGATTCCTCTGGAGGTGGTGTGGTGTGTGTGTGTGTGTTATAGACCAGGAGCCTCTTGTCAATGAATAGAATGTAAATCAATCCAAAATCTAAAAATGATAAATGAAAACCCCAGAATCCCTGATAGCCACAGTGTGGGCTGGATTTATATTTGTAAATTTTTATAAAACCAACATTCTGACCATGAGGCCAACTCCAGAGACTGGCTGGGGACCCTAACCAGACTGTATTTGGGGTGAGGGGGCTCCCATTGGTTTTCTGCTCTCTAGTGGTAGATAAAGTTTGCCTTGTGAATTTTTCTGCTCTTACCTAAATCTATAGTTTTTACATAAAATGTTTTAATCCTCTAATCTATAACATTAGAGAGTGCTAAGGGAAGCAACAGGGGTCTCGCTACAAGACTGAATTCCTGGAGATCGAGAAGATTGGCGCTGGGGAGTTCGGTTCTGTGTTTAAGTGCGTCAAAGCGTTTGGACTGATGTTTTTACGCCATCAAACTGCTCAAAGAGGCCATTGGCCGGGTCCACAGATGAGTGAGTATTGACTGTGGCACTTGTGGCAATACAAACCCTGTCCTATTGAAACTAGCCATGGGTTAGCTACGGTGTCAATACAAACCTGTCCTATTGAAACTAGCCATGGGTACTACACGGTGCAATACAAACCTGTCCTATTGAAACTAGCCATGGTTAGCTAACACGGTGCATACAAACCTGTCCTATTGAAACTAGCCATGGGTTAGCTACACGGTGCAATACAAACCTGTCCTATTGAAACTAGCCATGGGTTAGCTACAACGGTGCAATACAAACCTGTCCTATTGAAACTAGCCATGGTTTAGCTACACGGTGCAATACAAACCTGTCCTATTGAAACTAGCCGTGGTTAGCTACACGGTGCAATACAAACCTGTCCTATTGAACTAGCCATGGGTAGCTAAACGGTGCAATACAACCGTCCTATTTGAACTAGCCATGGGTTAGCTACACGGTGCAATAAACCTGTCCTAATTGAAACTAGCCATGGGTTAGCTACACGTGCAATACAAACCTGTCCTATTGAACACTAGCCATGGGTTGAGCTACAGAACACGGTGCATACAAACCTGCCCTATTGTAACTAGCCATGGGTTAGCTACACGGTGCAATACAAACCTGCCCTATTGAAACTAGCCATGGGTTTAGCTACAACGGTGCATACACAACCTGCCCTATTGAAACTAGCCATGGTTTCTACCAACGGTGCAATACAAACCTGCCCTATTGAAACTACCATGGGTTAGCTACACGGTGCAATACAACCTGCCCTATGGAAACTAGCCAGGGTTGGGTTAGCTACACGGTGCAATACAAACCTGTCCTATTGAAACTACCATGGGTTAGCTACAACGGTGCAATACACCACCTGCCCTATTGAAACTAGCCATGGTTAGCTACACGGTGCAATACAACCTGCCCTATTGAAACTAGCCATGGGTTAGCTACACGGTGCAATACAAACCTGCCCTATTGAAACTAGCCATGGGTTAGCTACACGGTGCAATACAAACCTGCCCTATTGAAACTAGCCATGGGTTTAGCTACACGGTGCAATACAAACCTGTCCTATTGAAACTAGCCCGTGGGTTAGCTACACGGTGCAATACAAACCTGTCCTATTGAAACTACCTGGGTTAAGCTACACGTTGCAATACAAACCTGTCCTATTGAAACTAGCCATGGGTTAGCTACAACGGTGCAATACAAACTTGCCTATTGAAACTAGCCGTGGGTTAGCTACACACGGTGCAATACAAACCTGTCCTATTGAAACTAGCCGTGGGTTAGCTACACGGTGCAATACAAACCTGTCCTATTGAAACTAGCCGTGGGTTAGCTACACGGTGCAATACAAACCTGCCCTATTGAAACTAGCCATGGGTTAGCTACACGGTGCAATCACAACCTGTCCTATTGAAACTAGCCGTGGGTTAGCTACCGGGCATACAAACCTGCCCTATTGAAAACTAGCCATGGGTTACTACAACACGGTGCAATTTTCAGTAAATAGAAGTTAACTGCAGTCCATAGAATTTGCAGCCTTGGAAAGCAAAAAAACACACCTTAGAGCCCTTCAGACAGCTTCATGTAAACTTTCTGGCCAGACCTCCTGACCTCAGTCACATTCTTCCTTCCATTCGTCTTTCTAAGATACGAGCACCTCCAGAAACATAGAACAGAAACTATGCATGGTGGGAGGAACACAAGCCAGAGACTAGCAGTGGGTGGGTCTGTGATGACAGGAATGCTGGGAATAAGGCGTGGACTCTCTACTGATTTTAGTGTCTGGAGTCTCAGTTGTCCTGTTAGAAACCGGGTTTTGAACCATTTTTATACCTGCAAAATGTCAATCCTTTCACTTTGTTTAATCTTACACATTCCCAAACGGTCTCCAATCTTTCAGACAGTTTGCTCTGAGGGGGTTTATGCTCATGCGGTCCTTGGACATCACCCCCACGTGGTGCGCTACTAACTACTCTGCATGGGCGGAAGATGACCACTGATCATTCAGAACTGTACTTGCAATGGTAAGAATGGGGGCGGGGGGGTATGACCCTGGTTGGTAACACGACTGGAGCCCTGTAAATTACTGCCTAAATTAAAAGGATTTGGGAGTAGAAATGGGTCACCTGTGGATGGTCCATCATTTTCAGTTTGCAGGTGATTGGTTATATTGAACGTGTTTCTTGGTCTGTCAATAGGTGGAAGTCTACAGGACCTGATCATGGAAACAAGAAGGAAGGGATAGTTTGGAATGGAGCAGGAACTAAAGGAGATTCTCCTGCAGTATCAATGGTCTAAAAGTACATTCACAGGCTCCGGACTGGTCCATATGGACATCAAGCCAAGTAGGTATCTCGGCAGCATTGAGACCAACACTTCAATGTCAGCAGGACCTTAAGGTTACAAGTCCCAGTGTCTTAGTTCATTGCCACCTTCTCCTTCATAATGTTTGTCTTTGGTTTCCCAGGTAACATTTTCATTTGCCGTAAACGAACCGAGCAGCGTCCGGATGAGAGTGATGGGAGAAGACGACATTTCTTTCTTCTCCAGTGTCCTCTATAAAATAGGTGGGTATCGATCATAGGAGATTTACCCATAAAGATTTCGTGACCTTGAGCAGTGGCGGTTTCAACCTCCCGGGTCCTGCTTCCGATTTAATTCTATTGATAGATTCCACCCCTCTTGATTTGAAAGTGAGAAAAAAAAATCTGCCTTTCAGCGAACTGCCCAGCATCCTCTACCAGCCTCAAGTTCCGGAGTGTTATGGCTGCAGGGACATCACTGTAGGAAGTAAAGAGTAGAAGAACCAACCTACTGTTGAACTTTCCAGTATGTGACTTTAAATCTCTTTCAAGGTGACCTTGGACACGTGACATCCGTAGTAAACCCCCAAGTGGAAGAAGGGAGACAAGCCGCTTTCTGGCCATGAAGATCCCCGGAGGTACCGTGATGAGTCCTTCTTCACTTTAGTAATTTGCTGGATGTAGTTTAATGGTTCTTGATCATTGTACCGAAGACTCGGGTCTGGCAGATCCATTTTGTGAGACCTTGGTTGATCTATTGCCCATTAAAAATAGCATGCAGGTTCTAACTGTCCCTAGCACCCATAGGTCCTACTCTAGCTTACCTAGAGCTGCATTGCTATATCTGCTGTAGGTGTTGCCATTGCCCCCTTTCCGTAGGTGTTCAATAACGTTTCTTCTGCCCCTCAGTATTTCCGCCCTTTTAAAAGAAGTCATTAAATACAACACACATCATACACAACTGTCATTAAATACAACACACATCAAACACAACTGTCATTAAATACAACACACATCATACACAACTGTCATTAAATACAACACACATACACAACTGTCATTAATACAACACACACACATAAAGACACACAGATACAGACAGAGAGAGACACACAGACACACACACACAAACATAAAGACACACACACAGACAGACACGCACAGAGATAAATATACAGAGAAGGAATGTTCTGTACATAAATATACAGAGAAGGAATGTTCTGTACATACAATAAGCTATACCCTCATACTGTACTGTCTAAGGGAAACACTATGTGCAGCTCCCCCCCATATGTATAAATATACAGAGAAGGAATGTTCTGTACACACAATAATCTATACCCTCATACTTGACTGTCTAAGGGAAACAATATGGGGAGCTCCCACCCATATGTATAAATATACAGAGAAGGAATGTTCTGTACATACAATAAGCTATACCCTCATACTGTACTGTCTAAGGGAAACACTATGGCAGCTCCCACCCATATTATGTATTACACTGACTGCCCAGTCCTGACATAGTAGAGGTGTAAGGGTTCATTGCACCGTTTGGCCCTGGGGTGTGTTGAACCCATAGTGGGTCCATCCTACATCCTATTATGATAATGATAATAATAATAATAACAATTATAATAACTAGAAAGGGAAAGTTTAAGTATAAACTTGAATTTGGCTTGAAAGACGCATTTTGGAAGGTAATGTGTGTGTTGTGTGCTGCAGATTTTAAAACTCAATAATGCCAATGATGAGGACATTGCTGTTTTTTACTTACCCTTAAATATGGCTGGCACATGAATTAAAGGCAGGTCAATTGGTGTGTGTGTACTCGTTTCAGGTTGGGGGATAAAAGAATAACTTTTTGATGATTGGTCAAAATGTGTTGTTTTTTTTTTAAACTTTACTTCCCCTTAAATTTGATTGCACATGAGAATGGGTACCTCAGTTGGTGTGTGTACCTGTGTCAGGTTGTAAGTTAAAAAAACAAACTTTTTTGATAATTGAGCAAAATTAATTTTTTACTTTAGTTACCCTTTAAGTATGTCTGCCACAGAAATGGAAGAGTATGTCAGTAGGTGTGTGTACCTGGGTCTGGTTGGGGGTTAAAAAAACAAACTTTTTTGATAATTGGTCAAAATAAATTTTTGGATTTTAGTTACCCTTTAAATATGACTCCATGGGAATGGAAAGGTAGGTCAGTAGGTGGTGTACCTGTGTCTGTGTGGGGGGTTGGGGGTATCACCATTTGTATTTATGACCATGAAACAAACTGTTTGAAATATCCACATTTGAGGATTGTTACCATATTAGTCTATGGAAAAAAATGTCCGGAAATTCGCCGATAATGCCGTAACGCTTCCGCGGATTCCTTAGCTAGAAGATAGCCACTTTCCTATATGTCCCGCACGTCTGTACCGAATTTCATGTCTCTAGCTCAAAAACTGTGGGAGGAGATACGGTCCAAAAAAGGGGAAGAAGAAGAAGAAATAGAAAGAACAGGAATTTGGCCTTTTCAAGCCAAATTAATATAATTCACTGTATATAGAATCTGTAGAATCCCCATGTGCTGCAGTTTGCATGTAGTTCCACCAGGGGGCAGTGGCCCGCAGCCCGTTACATCCCATCACATTGGTCCCCATCACTGCACACCTGGCACTTCCCAATCCTCCAGCTGGATCACACCGGAATTACGTTGAAATGTGAAACCGCCCTATTCTCCGCGCTCTGAGCTGATACAGCGGCGCCCCCTGGTTTCCGGTCCCCGGAGCGATGGCAGCTGCTCCCCGCTGATCAGGGTCTGGACATGGCCGGGCGAACTGACCGGGCTCCGCTGCTGAACTGGGCCGAGGGACCGGCGGTTAGTCCGGTACAGGAGAACGAGGAGCAACAGGGGGGAGCGGAGAGGATATGGCCCCGGGGGTACGGTGGCGGATGGAACCGGAGACCCGCGGGGGAACTGACACCGATCCCGCAGCTGGAGGACGATCACATCGCGGCGGTGTTTGTGGTGACGTTTCGATCCCCGGAGCGGTGAGGAAAGGGATGAATGGGGAGGGAGATCAATCACTGTCCACCAGTCACCAACCAAAACCAATCACTGTTACCAACCACAGCCAATCAATGTCACTAACCCCAACCAAAACCAATCACTGTCACCAACAACAACCAACCATCAACAACCACAACCAATCATTGTCACCATTCACAACAACCATCACCAACCACAACCAACCATCACCAATCGCTGTCACCATTCACAACCAATCACTGTCACCATCCACAACCAATCAGTCACCATCCACAACCAATCACTGTCACCAACCACAACCAACCATCACCCACCACAACCAACCATCACCCACCACAACCAATCACTGTCACCATCCACAACCAATCATTGTCACATCCACAACCAATCATTGTCACATCCACAACCAATCATTGTCACATCCACAACCAATCATTGTCACATCCACAACCAATCACTGTCACCATCCACAACCAATCACTGTCACCATCCACAACCAATCACTGTCACCATCCACAACCAATCACTGTCACCATTCACCACCAAGCGTCACCAATCACCACCAATCACTGTCACCAACCACCACCAATCACTATCACCAACCACAACCAACCACTATCACCAACCACAACCAATCACCATTATATCACCAACACCAACCACTATCATATCACCATCACCAACCAAAACCAACCACCATCACCAACCAAAACCAACCACCATCACCAACCAAAACCAACCACCATCACCAACCAGAACCAACCACCATCGTCCAAAACCAACCAACAACAACCCAAACCAACCACAATTACCAACAGCATTCAAAGCCAACCATCATCAAGCAAAACCAACCACTATCACCATCCCCAACATCAACCAGCATCACCAACTATCACATACCACCATCATATCACCAACCAAAAGCAACTACCATCACCAAACAAAACCAACCACCATCACCTATACCAAACACCATCATCTCCCCACCACCATCACCAACTACCACCATTATCAACTATCACCAACCACAACCAATCACCATTATATCACCATCCACAATCACCAAAAAAAACATCATCTCACCACCACCCACCATCTCATACCTTTATACCCCTGGGTGAATATCTGGGGACCCCCATGTGCCACTCAGGTCCCTCCTCACTGATCCATGGATGGGGGAGGGGGATTTAGCTGTCAGTCTGTGACAGATGACAAGCAATCATTAATTAATCATCAACCAGTTATTGGCGTCATTAATCCTCATAAATCATTCATCACCTTTAACAACCAATCACTGACCTTATCACCATTATCACTATGCATATTCCTTGTACCATGTATATATCGGATGGTATCGGTCAGTATGGCATCTCCTGGTTTTGCTGCCCTCTGTATGCCATGTGCTCTTTAGTAGAGAGCAAACTGCCTGTTGGTACCCGGTATCCCATCATCTGACTATTTCCACCCAATAGGGCAGGGACACGAGTAGATACTATGAATATTATATATATTGTAATCCCTAATCAAGGGTTCACAGTGAAATCTTTTAGTGCAGGTTTTCTACCATAGCTCAGTGATCTCGGACACGCTCAGTGAGATTCACCCAGAGAGAGGAATTTTCCAATTAGATACTTTGTATCTCTTTGTGAGGAGATTAACCATAGGGCTTTCTATAGTGGAAGATTTTATTCAATTCATCCAAGTATATGAAAGACAAGTGAACATCATTTTAACCTGCAGTTTCCAATCTTTGTCAGGGTGGACTGTCTAGTAGTTCATCTAAAACCAGAGCAGCGAGGGGATAATTTCCTTTGCCCTAATATCTGATTTGTTTATATTGATTTGCAACAGGAAATGCTCTTACTGGGAGCAATTATTCTGTTCTCTAGAGGCTGCTGGGAGTTGTAGGAAAACTGTTGATGTTACATAAGATTTATTTGATGTGAAAAAGTTACATGGCCATACTTGTGGCAGATTAAAATGCACCAATCCTGGAGAGCTTCACTATTTAAATCAGAGAAGTCAAACTTGTCGCCCTCTAAAAGTTTGAAAACTACAACTCCCAGCACCCCCTACATCAAAGTCCCTGATTTAAACTCTGAAATTCTCCTGTTTAAAGGGCCAGAAGCATGCGGTACCCCCATTAGATGGGGCAGTTCTTTATGGGGAGCAAGCCATATGGCAACTTCTATAAATTTTCTTCTTTATGGTTTTGTAATGTTTCTTTTTCTCTCCAACCTTTTTACACGAGAGTATTGGTAGAAATGCCGGTTATACGATAAAAAATTCAACTGTTCGGCCCCTGTGTCTAGTAATTTACCAATAGTTCACTAGTTAACTTCCCCTTGGATTGGATCTACTCTTCCCTCCCCCATAGGAAGGATCTGAATTGTAATGAAGCTGTCACATGGCAGGTTTTGTCTGCGTGGTTCACCTGATCTTATCTAGCACATTTTCTCTGTGATGTGACGTTGGGGCTGGCACAGCGCTGGTTAATAATTCATCCCATATCCTTCACCAGAAACAGGTCACTCTTACCCTTTATATTGTATTGTCTTATGGCAAACAATATGGCAGCTCCCTTCCTTATGTCACTATACAAATATACATACAAGGAATATATGGTAAATCGGGAATCCTTAAATCCCTCCCACATTATGGGAGGTGGTTGAATGACGCGGCATCCGTGCAAATTTACAGCATTAGGTTCGATTTTTCGGGCAAACCCACCGATATTTCGTATGTCCGTCGGGCCGAAAAATCAACGGTGACTGTTGCCTGTTGTCCGTTCACCTGCATTGTGTGAAAGGCGACTGGAAGTGGCGGTAAATCATGGCCGATCGTGCAGGTACCTATGAATCAGCCGCGGCAAACTGTCGACCCAGGCGACTGCTCGCTTATGGCAAACAGTTGGTCGGGGCAAAAATTTGCTTGTGTGTAACCAAGTCTTAGGGCATCCATGTGGCAACTCCCTCCCATGTGTAAAAATGCAAAGATCATAAATATTCTGTGAATACCTTTAGAAAATCAGCATGGCAGCTCCCCTGGATAAATAATTTCATTCCACTAAACAAAGCTTTAATGGAAAATAAACAGTGGTCTATTGACCAAGTAGGGGTGTCAAACTTGCTGCCAGGGAATGCTGGAAGTTGTAGTTTTTAAAACATTTGGAGGTCTGCAAGTTTGACATCCTTGAATTTAGTGACTTTCCTTTTAATTAAAGCCTATTGTTCAGTAAGGGTGATGGGATGTGTAGTTTAGCATAATGTAATCTTCCCTATGGGACCGCACGATCGATCGTTTGCAAATTCGGCCACGGCTGAATTTGCCACGATTAATGGTCCCGGGCGAGCACTTGGTCAGGTAAATAGTCCGGCCACGTATACCCAGCCTTATGGTGAAATATATTATCTGTATTACTGAGCCTGCTGGGTAAAGGTCCTTAGCTGTGACTCAGACTATTTCTCTGCTTTGAGGTTGACTTTCTAGTAACCACCGAACAAACCACAGAAATAATTTCCAATGTGACTCACGGAGCAATGACACACATCAGACACATTGTGTGTCCCTCTATCTTTCTTTTTGTCTGTTATTAAAGGGCAACTGTGGTCTCCAAACAAACTTACGGCTAAATTAAAGCCTGCAGTCTATTATTTAAAACAAGCCCTGGATCACATCTCTGGTTGCAGCCCTTGAGATATTATATTGCGATTGATGTTTAAACTTACTGCTTCCAGTAGCTTAAGTGACATCACCTGGCACTCTTCTCCTCCCCTGTTCCTGGGGTCTGAGCGTGCTCAGTTAATGCTTTGGAAAAGACAAGAATTCTGGGAAAGACGAAGTACCTGCACACAAAAAAACGACATTTGAGAGCAGGAGCTATATGTGCAGTTAGAGATTAGTTACATGGCTTCAAGCTGGTGAAAGCAGGAAGTGTCGCCTTTGTTAAGCCTCGTAAACAAGTCAGATAATTTTCACTCAATTTGCCCGACGAACGACCTATCGTGTGACATTCGTGTAAAAATGAAGCTTTAACGATCTTCTAAGACCAACGATCCACGCGTATTCTCGGATTTTTCCGACGATCGGCGTGGTGAATTCGTTCTGCCGATTGTCGTATGTTTGTACATAGTCAGCAGATTATCGGTAGATTGTAATGGAAGATTGAATGAAATACACATGTGCAAAATTTCGAGATCACGCAAAGCATCCAGTTTTACATGTTTAACAAGCTGTGTTCCCCTTTACTTAGGTAACATTGTAGAATGGTGTCTGCCTCAGGATATCGACCTGGAAGGGGTGGAATTCAAGTCTATGGCCAGTGGATCCCATCGCGTTCAGTCCGATTTCATGTAAGTGCCAATTACAGATGAAAGGATGGATGGGAAATTCTACTGACCAATAGAAAGCCTCGAATCAACAGTTCATCAAATGTTAGTGTCATTGGGTTACGTGCTCACGTGGGAGATTATTTTATATTTATTCCACCAGAGGGCGTATTTTTATTGAAGGCTTTAAGTGATCCTTAATTGTGAAAGTTAATGGCGCATATTTAAAGAGATAATGCTAGGGAAAGACGTCATTTTGTTTATAACCTTATCATATACAAAGCTTTTTATCTGCAGATTAAACCCACTGTTTACAAATCCTGTAACTAATCCCGACATCTCCGACTTAAGTTCATTTTGGTTTTTGGTGCCGAAAGGGTTAAATAGCGAGTTTTTATCCATCTACATTCATCCCTGAATCTAGGCCAGATGCCTTGCCCAGAATCATTTACCCCTAGCCGTGTATCCGCATGGCCAAGGATCAGAAAGTATTCATGGCTGATTTCCCTATGAAATATTCATCCAATCAGGCAATCGATAAAATCCTTGGAGAAAACACAAATATATTTACGTGGAATGATACTTGTCCTTTAATTAAATGTCTGGAGTAAGGTTGGGAGAGAGAGTGGAATCCGGTATCCCTGGGTCCTGTTTATCTCCTTCTCTATCCACTAGATACTTTCGTAAAGGAGGATTCTACGGCCTCGCCTGCTTTGCCAATATGCCCGTGGAGAGTGAGCTGGAGAGGGGGGCTCGTATGAAGTCAGTGGGGATCCTTTCTCCCTCCTACACCTTGCTGTACCGTTACATGCACTTCCTGGAGAACCAAGTCCGGTAAGTTCTGCTGGGTGGAGGCCCAGGTATGGCAGGTGCGATGGGGGATAACTATACCCTTAACTTTAATAATGGAAAGTACCTGGGACAGGGAGGTCGGCTTGATTATTCCCACATCACAATATTGTTTCGTTGAGGAGTTACAGCATCTGCAGTTTTTATTTGCCAGGTTAGTCCTGGACTAATCCTGTATTAAAGGTAGGGCTGAAGCCAGGAGGAAGACTGGCAGAATCGGTTTTCTTTGGGCTGGTGCTCCTCACAGAAACAATATTGGGAGGTAGGAAATACCCGTCCTGTATTACTGTCCCAAGTACTTTTCATTTTAACTGTGTTTTAAATAAACTTTATGCACACGATAATTATCCTTTAAGATCTTTCTAGCCCAGCCCACTGCTTGTATTGCCCCTCCCACTGTAATACAGTTTATAGCATTCTATTCCTACCCACTGCCTGAGTTAGACTCATTGCCCCTCCGTCATGCAGTTTAAAGCATTCTAGCCCAGCCCACTGCTTGAATTGCCCCTCCCTATTACAGTTAAAGGACAACAATATCAAAAAAATAACATCACCCCCATTACATGTCCACACTTCCAGCAGCTGAAATCGCTTACTCACATTTACAACCGTGCTGCCCTCCCTTAGATATCCCACAGCAAAGATGAGTGCTAACAGCCTGCCTCCTAGAAGGGCCATGGTTAACATAACACTTGTCATTGGCTGGTGGGAATGTCTGTTACAACCTCTCTCCTCCTCCTCTGCCAGTCAAACAAACTTGATGCTAGGATACAGCCTATATAATCAAGCTGATCAAGGGTGGGTGGAGGAGTGTTTTTTCGCATGCTAGCTTTGAGTGACAGAGGCACACAGAATCGTTACACCCCCTTCACAGCATGGCTAATTAAAGGCAGAGAGAGGCTCAAAATCAGGGATAAAATGTATGGGGAGGGCTGCACACCTTTACTCTTTTTAAAGCAATTTCAAAAAATTGCATTGAGGCAATACAGTCATCCTTTAAGTGTTTTAGTCCCACCCACTGCCTGAGTTAAAGACTCCTTGCCCTTCCCCCTGTCATGCCCAGTCTACCATTTTTTTTCTTTTAACATTTAGGCACCAACTTGAGATCCCTGGACATTACACTCCATTGGAAGCTTTCTATGAAGACAAGAAGGGAGTAGCGCCCACTGGTGTTGGACCCCGGAACTGCCAACCTACTGTACACTGGCTGCCTACTGTACACAAACATCTGTACCCAGAGATGAAGGTCAGACATTGTATTACAAAAACAATAGTTCATTAAAGAAGTTCACATAAAGAAGTTCAGCACTTAAATAGCCTCAACTTCCCCTTTTATGTGCAAAGATTATTGCTACACCACACACACGCACGCACGCACGCACACACACACACACACACACGCACACAGTGTGGTTCGTTAACCCCTTGCGTCCTCCATTCTGAATTGACAGATTACCCATCCTGCCGGGTGCATGTCCCAGTTCATTAAATTCTTCGGGGAACAGATCTTCGTGCTGTGGAAATTCGCGCTGCTGAGAAAACGTATCCTCATATTCTCCCCGCCACCCGTGGGTGTCGTGTGCTATAGAGGTAAACGTGGGTGCCATGTGTGAGCGTGTACAGTAAACTATATGATCGTCCCGAGAGTTTTCCACCCACCATTATACATTGGTAGATATGATCTATTACTGTTGTTAATGCCACGTCTGTCTATAGAGTATCGGGTGGATTCAGGGATATTTCCTGCGTGGCACGGACCCTCAATGTGGATCTCTGTTACTGTCAATAACTTTCTGCTTTATTAAGACTTCCCAGAAGTTTCGTTTGAATGATTTTACTTCCTGGTTTATTTTCTCACGCCATTTTGTTTTTTCCTCTCTGTAATCCAATTGGCCCACAGTGTACTGCTGTTGCTGCCTGGCCAATGTCAATATTTCTGGTGTTGGGGTAACTGCCCCGGAGTCTAAGCCTTTTTTCTACGTAAACGTGGCCGATATCCAGTCCCTGGATGGGGAAGGATCCTACGTGGCTTGTGAGTATTTTATTATATTATATACTGTGCTGCACGGTACTTACTAATGGACAACTCCAGGATTTGATTGCTCAAATTCCTGTGTGGCCAATTATGTATTGAGCAATCAGCCCTTGATATGGTGTCACATTAAAGAGTCTGGAATCCCAGGGAATTATAGAAGAATAAACAACTTGAGAAGGAAAATTTCACAATTCTATTCACTATTGTGGGAACTCTAACCACAGGAATCTGTACAAAATAACTATTCAATTTACTTGTATCACCAATGTGTCTCATTTTATAACCTACCCCTGTAGTGGATTTCTATGGGAGGAACTGTAAGATTATAGCCTTATAATTTTACAGTTTCAGGAGAAGGAAACCAGAAGCCACAAAGGGGTAGGTTATAATAAATAATGCACCCCTAACTGTAAATTATAAGGATATTAGAAGTCACCTTGGAATTCCGTGCCCTGTATAAAAGGTACTCGGCCTGCGGCCTCGTGCTTTTATATGGTCACGGAACTCCTCAGTGACTTCTAATATCCTTATAATTTACAGTTGGGGGTGCATTATCCACTATATAATTTACAGTTGGGGTGCATTATCCACTATATAACTAATATCCTTATAATTTACAGATGGGGGTGCATTATCCACTATATAACTAATATCCTTATATTTTACAGTTGGGGGTGCATTATCCACTATATAACTAATATCCTTATAATTTACAGTTGGGGGTGCATTATCCACTATATAACTAATATCCTTATAATTTACAGTTGCGGTGCATTATACACTATCTAAACTAATATCCTTTTAATGTACAGAAGGGGGTGCATTATCCACTATCTAACTAATATCCTTATAATTTACAGTTGGGGGTGCATTATCCACTATATAACTAATATCCTTATAATTTACAGTTGGGGGTGCATTATCTACTATATAACTAATATCCTTATAATTTACAGTTACGGTACATTATCCACTATATAACTAATATCCTTATAATTTACAGTTGGGGGTGCATTATCCACTATATAACTAATATCCTTATAATTTACAGTTGCGGTGCATTATCCACTATATAACTAATATCCTTATAATTTACAGTTGGGGTGCATTATCCACATTATTTATGACCAAACCGCTACATTTCTAGACATTCTGGATAGGAGAAAGGGAAAAACTAGAGCTGAATGACGAGTGACATTCCTGTTATTTATTTTTATAAAAGTGTTAATGGTAAAGAGGACACTGCCTTTATTTCCCACAAGTAATAATCGGAATAACAGGAATAATTCTGCTTTTTGATCTTTGAAAACTGAAACAATTTTCTGGTCCTTTAGTGGTGCAGAGCTTCTTAATGAAACCAGATTTTCCCTGCAGGTAACTCCTGATCCCGATCCTATAGATGGCTTTGAGTGGACTCATTTTAATCCTCTCTTTGTGCCCTCTCTTTATATAATACATTTTAGGGTGAGGGGTGTGGCATGGATTTTAGCAATCCTGTTGGATAAACGCTGTAAATAATCTGATTGGTCCTTTTACCTGTAGGTACCACAGAGAAGATCTTTGAACAGAAGCAGAATCTATATGATGTGTATGTGGACAACCAGAATGTGAAGACCCATCGGGAATATCTCCAGCCCTTACTACGAGTCAACAGCGCAGACAAGGAGAAGTATCGGAGGCTGAACGATCAGAGGTGCGAATATGATCAACAATATATTCCCCACTCCAAAAATACCCCATATGCACAGAATTCCGTGTTTTCCAACAATTTACGATAATTAATAGGAAAGGTTATTAAAGGTGAGAATCTTTACATGGAAGACCGCAAAACTCCCAGCATCCTTTGCAGGGTTCCCAGAATTCTTCATCCAGCGCCATGTAGATTGCGGTTTTGATTTGACTTTATTTTAAAGCAAAGAAATATACGAAAAACAGCATTTTATGAGACTATGTAGAGCGACCAATCGAGAGAGACAATGCGGATCCCCCTTTCCATTGATAAACATTTGTGTAGGAGCCAGTAAACCCCTCTATGTCCCCCTATTGCTGATAATGATGGTTGTCTGACCCACCTATTTCTTCTCCTTCCAGGCAGCTCCTAATGTACACGCAGGAAGTGGACGGTGACTGCACCTCCTGCGAGGAGGATTTATTTATACTGTGAGTGATCAATCTCATTGTCATTGTGCCTGGTTACTATTTCCTAGAGCATCCGATGCTCTGCTTGCAGTTTAATGTGTATTTTATAAAAGGGTTGGGCCTCCTTAAAGGAATAGTTCACTCGAAAAGTGAACTCTTCCTTTAATGTATTGATTGATGCCTGGGAGATTAAGGAGCAATGTCTTACCTTCCGTTCTTCAATCAATATATCAGGAGCCAAGGACAAGGGTAAGTAAATTTACCTTTTGCGCAGAGCTGAAAATCTTCGACCGCTTCCTGGTTCTAATCCACTATAGCGGGCATAAAATCGTTTAATATACATATATTATAAAATGGAAGTATTCTAGCTAGTTTATCAGTATTCTAAACATGTGGACTCTACTATAGTCCTATATGGCAGCTTCCACATTTACAGATTAGACCGACGTATATACAGCACTTTGGATGCACTTGGTGCAGTTGACCTGCTTTAAGGGTTAAACTCCACCGTTTAATGCAGACTGCAGCCGCCTAGTGTTAGATCATATGATTGGGCAATAAAACAATGAGGAACCGTGGGTATAAATCATACTGACAGAACAAACACAGGTCCTCAGTGAAGGGATGAATAATAATGTCAACATTTCTGGACAATAAAGCACCTGTCCTGTTTGAAGCGGAGTTGCCATACTGTATTTCCTAAAATGAAAACTCCCGTTTATAATGGAGATTGATGCTCCTTTTTTCTGCAGTCTGGGGTGTCCAGGTGCCAAGGTTCACAATGTGTTTAAATGTTGTGTGTATAATGTAAAACTATAAAAAAAACAAATATCCCATTGAGCCTTTAAATTACAAAATGCCGTTTCTGTTTGGGAGGAGCCAACAAGAGACAGTGGGGTTAAGACCTTACAATTAAAGGGGCAGTAACACAAAAACAGCCTTATAGACTCAGTGTCAGAAATTGTCAGGATGATTTCAGTTTAATTATACAGAATTTGCCTGGACCCCTAGAGGTTTAGGAAACACGGCAGAGGCTCCAGTATCGGGTAACCTTGTAATAGCATTTGGCTTAATTTGGTGAAGGCAACAAGGAGAAAGGATAAGTAAACACTAAAAATGATTATTACTATAGAAATCTGCTCTATTACAACCTTATAAAACTGTTTATTTCCCCCCCCCCGTTTTCTGTATATCGATCGGCCTTGGCTACAGGTTTTTCATGGAACTGAACCACAGAATATTCCAAACTCTGCTGGAAGTGGCCGCGAGCCAGGACAAAACTCTAACGGCCGAGCACGCCCGCAGCATGGGCCTCGACCCACAGGGAGACCGAACATTCCTCATGAACTTGCTGGAGGTTTACGGCTTTGATTTGATGCTGGTTATTGATAACCCCTGCTGTGCATAGTTCGCCGGGTCTTACTCACGCAATGGAAACGACCAATCAAAGTCCTTATGACACTGCAATAAACCCGGCCGCGAGCGCTGCACCCCCAGAATTCCATGCAACTCGGTTTGGGATGTTACAAAAAAAAAAAGCTTTAAAAACTCTTAAGGAAACCTCATCTATAAGAAGAAAGACAAAAAGACTTGATAAGAGGTTCCGGCTGTTGTTAAACTGCAAATCTCAGCATCTCCCTATTAATAAGAGGGTGGAATTGTAGATCTGTTGGTTTAATACAGCTGGTGTCCATATATCTGTGATCTAATGTTCAACTATACCTTGTAAATAATTGGACCAACACCGCCCTCTGGTGTTACCTGGAGGTTGTAACTCTGTGAAATTGGACAGGGACAGTTGCTGTTTCATTTGCATCTACAATACGTTTCTATGCTACATGTTCAGGGTGTTATGAATTCTCGAAATGATCCTGGATGGCCTTGTACACTAGAGACCTATTGCCTGCTCCCTTCCCCTTTGTCTTTAAGCTACATTGAAACTACTGATTTTGCTCTAAACAGATGAACATTTGGAGTTGTGGGTGGATCTAACATTTCAACAGCTCAAGAAGGAAAGATTTACTTTTAGAAACGTTAATGTCCTTATACACTGGAGTTGTTTTTATACACATATATATATTTAACACAAAGCTAACGTCTACAGGGACAGAGGGAACAAATGGGTAGAGTCTATACGGCTGATTTGATTGGCTGATTTGGACCAATCATGAACGATTCATTCTCATTGTGGATTATGTAATATTCACAGTAATGTATGTAACATTTTAAACTGGAAAACACTTTATCATTCCTACCACAGGTGGTTAAGGAAAACACTTTCCCTTTAAGAAACTGGAAAAGGGCAAGAACAGGTGAAATGTGTTTATTTCTGAAACCCTATAAAATGTCAATTTTTTATTCGGCCACCAGGGGGCTACGTAGGACTGTTTAAAAACAAATTCCCAGGGAAAATCTTCTAGAAATTATTTAAAGGGCAATTTAACCTCTCAAATGAGGTTAATCGCCCCAAAAGTTAGAAAAGACGAACCTGTTATGCAGGAAAATTATTTTCCCCCCCTTCTTTCTGCCTCCCAAATGGTTTCTACCTACACTCTAAGCTTTCTGAGCTTGCACATGGTCGGAGAAGGCAGCTAGGGAAATAAGGGTCATTGGCAGTGATGTCATTACTTCCATGATTGACACCAGGAAGAGAGGTAACAGAACAGAGCAGCATTTCAGGTTAGTGTCACATCTCTCGCTTTCTAACTATTGTATTAATTGGACCTAGAGAAATAGTCTGATTTAGAACATCGCCGTCCTCCAGTAGTCATTATATTTGAATTCTACAAATAATCTTAATTCACTCTCTGCATAACAAGTGTAATTGTTTTAATGACACTGATTATGACTTGATTATTTTTCCTTTAAAAAAAAAAAAATATCCGCCTGTGTGCTAAATTCATACCTTGTCTTTGGTGTGGTTTTTTTTGTTTCGTTTGTGTTGGAAAAAAAAAACTGTTTGTGTAATTTTCATGGCCAATAGGGGCGCAGCTGTACATTTTACTTAGAATTGGTTATCTTGTATACTAAAAGACAGTTGTAAAATCTCTGACACAGGACCTACTGCTGTACCCTAAATGGCCATTAGGTGGTGCTGGAGAGAATAGGAAGAGGGTGGGGCCCTGCAGAGATTGGGGGGGGGGGGGGGGGCTGCTAGTAATTCCTGTTTTAAGATGTTATCCCAGTACAATAATTTCAATATTGCATCAAACTAATGGTAAAATTTGTTGAAGGTGGTTACAGTAAAATGCCGATCTTTACACTTTGTTATACAATAACGCCGCATTACTTCCTATAAGCTATTGAATGAACTTCCCATTGCCACATCTGCTGCAAGACCTTTACACAGTTCTCACTGAAATTAACAGGGAGATTCAATAAAAGCTTATTTTGCCCCAACCAATCAGATGTTAGCTTTCAAATGTTAACTAAGGTCTGATTGGTCTGATGCAAAATTAGCACCATTTTTAATAAGAACTTTTATTGAATCTCCCTGTAAGTTTCCTAACCTGAAACCTTTTTTCTTCTAATCTTAAAGGCCATATTCAGCCTTAAAACAAAAATCTGGTGACTTGTCAGTTATCTGCCCACATCCTCAACTGCTATTTTTACTAGTTTATTATGTTTGTCACCAGATATTTAAGGAGTTCTATTCCTTTCTGGCAAAGGTATCTCCCTCCTCAATGAGCTTTTTATATGCTTGAGCATGTGCAGAGGATGTAAGTCACAGCCTTGATTGACAGCATGGAGGGAGGAGCCAGCTTACTCTGCCAGAATGGGGAAAATGATTATCCTTAAAGTAATGCAGGTAATAAAGTGCAATATATATCAGTTGGGGGCAGGTGACGGACAATTGAGTAGTTTTTTAAGGCCCTTTAAACAATGTCCAGATTAATTATATTAATGGTCACACACATCCAGGGTTCATTTTAAAGGATTTTATTTAACCATAACTTAGGGAGCGCAGTTCTCTCTTTAAAATGGGCTAAAAATGTGTCAACTGAAATCCCAGGGTGAGAATTAACATTACTGTATAACTGTTTATATACAGTCTAATGGGAACAAGGACCTAGAATGTTCCTGTTGTGAATGGACGTATTGGAATATCCACGTTGGCGAGTACAGTGCGAGAACACAGGAAATAAAAGCAGTGAAAGGCCAAAGAATAGAATCTTCCTGATTGGTACTATCCAGGTTATACCCAGCAACACACAGATGGGTGTAGCGGTTTCCGATAGGTGGTCCATACAGAATTGGGTGCGGACAGATCCAGCACTTTAATGGCACAGGAAAAAAGATGAAGGCAGTGTAGATTAGCAACCTCCTTACTACCTACCTAATTCTTTCTCCAAAGATCCTATTTGCCTTTATGCATCACTCTCTTTATTGCTGGGGGCAGCAGTAGCAGCACTCATTAGGCTGTACACTAGGCTCCACCCCCAGGCAGCAGAGTCCCTGTCCACATGCAGGTCCCGCAGGGTAGGTACCGCTGCTTTAGTCTGTGCAATTTGCTGTAGGAAGAGTTGGCAACTGCATGTACAACAAACTGTTTTGGAGCAAGAGTAATAAGGATAAATGGTACCCATAGTGGATGGATATTTCATTCACCTCTTTCAGAGTTTGAAGGAATTAACTTTAAAGTGCTACAAAAAAAAGCAGAAAAGTCACACTTAAAGGGTGTAGTATGGCAGCTCCCCGAGTTCATGTAGGCTCACTGTAAAGATGGTAACTAGTATCAAACAGCAACATTAAGAATAAAACGCAGCACAGGATTTAAGTGGAATTTGTATGAGGACGGATGGAAGGATCCGTGTGTTTTTAGCAGGGACTTTCTTGCATTCCACAAGGTGGCGCTAGCTTTGCACAGCTCCTGTTGAACTCTGCATCAATTGGGCCTTCTTGTCAGGATGGCACAGAAAGCGGAGTTTGCGCGGCAGCAACGTCACTTCAACGGACATCGCTTCATATTCCTCTGAGTCAATGGAGAAATGTCCCCCTGTTCCCTACAATGCAAAGTAGATTATTTCAATTTGCAAAGTGCAGCAAGAACTACTATTATGCAAGTCTGGTCACAAAGTATCCACTGCCCCTTATTATCCCCTGAGCCTTTTATTACAGTCTGAAAACTAAACCTCCCCCGAATAAAATGCTGCGTATGTGAAAGGGCCAGTCAATGAATGAGACCAAGCAGAGTGTAGATCCTTTTAAAGGGGCTTAGTATCAATGTGTATGGGAATATCCAAGTCTATACCAGCTACGATTTACCCAAACGCAGCAATTCACATCCTATATAACCAACCAGACTGTCCCCTACAAAAGGTGGGTTTCACACTGTAAAAATCTTTAAAAGATGACAGACAGAATCTTTAAGATCGGGCTATTAGGGTCTTTAGATAAATATCCGTTCACTAGAGAAAGCATTATGGCAGCTCCTACATTCCAGATTAAATAAGAAGAGACACACACCTGGGGGAGCTGCAGATAGCAACGACTGGCGTGGAGAATTTGGGAATCCGCAGAATGCAGTGTTGGGTCGGTCGTCTTCTGAGTGCTGAGAGTAACATGGTTTTATTAAGCGACACATAGTAACTGTAGCCCTTTAAGTAAAGCCCTAAACCCCAATATAATAATAGTCACACCTCTCCCCAAAAAGTTATGAACTCTGATGTCCGCCACCACATCTCCCAACTCTTCTGGGGAGAGCTCTCAATTATGGTAATAAAGAGTAACTTGGCTCTACCATGGGTGTAAACAGATTTGCTTTTCACAAAAGAAGAGATGATCCTTGAAAGGATAACTTTCTCCATACAAGTGTCATATCATACCTTTCAAACAAGCCTAAAATGATGATCCTAGCTTCTCTGGGTCTTAAGTTACACTTCTTTGTCTGTTCAGGCTGTCTTGAGTATGTGACAGTCACATGATGTGCTGCGTAAGAAGCCCCAACCCCAAATAATCTTTCCTGAAGCTAGTTACAGACCCGCAACCTTTCTCTGTCCTTTTCTCAACCTATAGACACACAATATGGAGAGAAACCTTTTCAGGCTTGTGGCTAGCTTTAAAATGATTTAGAAGTTCGGAGCAGGGCTTATGATGCCTCTGATGATGCTGTCCCAGAAGTGGGCATGCTCAAGACTGAAACTTGGTGCTGGTGATGTCATGGCTCTCAGTACTGGAAACACCACCCTTTATATTGCTGTAACTATGGATAGACTGCAGCTAGGAGAAGTTAGCTCTTTTTTATAAATGCCAGTCTCCCTTTAAAAAGTCACATGTCCAGTGGTACCAATTGTTTGACATATGTAAAGGTGAGTGCATCTTCCTCTCGTCTAAATTGTTGGATATCAGCTGTTCACCTAATAGGATCCCTATGGTAGCTATACAGAGAGGAAATGTCAATGTGTTGTAGGTCTAGAAGTTAAGAAAGCAACAAGGCATCTGACTCACCCCAGTCTGATAAATTCCCCTCTACCGACTGTGTCAGGTTCAATACAGATCTTCATGGAATCCATGGTTCGCTGAGGACACAGACCGGTGTTCATCAGTACAAATATTCATTACGTTTAATGTCTCAAAAGACTAAATGGAAAATATAAATGACGTTGCACGGATTCTACTACCTAGAGCAGATTGCTGAAATCAGCTGTTTACTTCTACAGGTTTCTGTATTTTACAGTGGGTCACTGACCCAGAAACACAGCTGCACATGCTCAGAAAATTCTCTTAAGAACTAAGCTTGCAGAGTTCCCAGAATTCCCCTCTGCTAAACCGCTCCTTTAAATAAGGTTGAAGGGAGAATACTAATGATTAAAAGGGATACGTTTCCTTTTTATCGTCTCCCTCTTGCTGAATGCAATTACATTGCTGGCAATCAATTCCCCGCGCCTACTGTTAGAAAAATCATTAAACATGTCCGCCGTGTCTCCCGCATTTATAGCTTTTAATGGAAATCAATTAAAACGTGTAAGGGAAATAATTATGACATTAACGGGAGGTGGTGGGGTCACAGAGCGGGACTGTCGTAGGCGCCTGCAAATTTAAAAACAACAGGCACAAGGACTGCAAAATACACATTTTAAAGGACAATCAACGGTACAATTAACTTATTTCCCCCAATAATTAATAAATATAATTGTATACGAAGGCAGAACAAGTTCCTACCTTCCATTTTGCTGCTATAAAAGAGTGTTAACACCTTTAGTTTAAAGGAATAGTTCACTCAAAAAGTGAACTATTCCTTTAATGTATTGATTGAAGGCCGGGGGGAGGGGGGGTTAAGGAGCTATGCCTTACCTCCTGTTCTTCAATCAATTCACCAGGAGCAACGTATGAAGAACGAATTAAACTTACCTCACACGTGATTCGCAGCAGCGACAGGTCCCAACAACTTCCTGGTTAAGAGTAACTATACCGTGCATGCCCGATAGTGCGTGCTATAGTCAGGACTATAGAACAGGAAGCGGTCAGAAATTTCCACTGCGGAGGAGGATCGCGAGTAAGGTAAGTTTCTTCGTTACTCGATCCTGGGGAATTGATTGAAGAACAGGAGGTAAGGCATAGCTCCTTAACCTACCAGTCATCAATCATTTTCGTTAAAGGAATAGTTTACTTTTCTGAGTGAACTATTCCTTTAATGCCAGCGCTCTCCTCTCTGCCTGCCTTACTGCAAAGAAAACATGGAGGGAAAATTGTTTTAGGTGGAAGCAACGAGCAGGGACAATGTAACAACATTGTAACAATATCTTCTTTGAAGTTAGGCAGGCAAAGTGAGAACTGAACTCCACAAATTCTTGTGTTATTAACTCTTAAAAGACAGCGAAATGGGAGGAAAGGAATACTTTCTCCTACCACCCAAACAAATAAAGGGGTAGAAAAAACATTTTGGAGCTTAGTGGTCCTTTAACCTTTTCATTCACACGATTCCCCTGACTTACTTTAATGTCCGGCTCGTGGTTTTGAGTAGCAAAGGACAGTTCGACAGCCGAGATCTGCATTTCTTCCCATGGTTCAGGGACTGGTTCATCTTGAACCTCTGTAAGATACAAAACCTTCAACACAAGCCAAGTATTGAATAATTTACATTAAAGTGCTTCCTGTAGGAGTGCGCCAAGCTTACCAACTTTTGGGGGTGACCAGTAGAGAGCCAGCCTTCTATATATTCTGGCATACAGAGGGGGGCGAGCTGGCTTCTGCTCCGACTCTTCTGGGGGTCTTTCCGTAGGTCCCAGATAAAATATGGAGGATTTATGTTGCTGAGGCCACTCCTACTTCGTCATAAAAAAAGGAGGAAAATATAATAGACTCAGCCAGGGAGTTAACCACCTTGTAGAACTAGTGTACGTATCAAAAGCAGTGATCCTTCCACCATATTGTCTCTACAACTCCCAGCATTCCATGCAAGCATCACTTTCCTAATTGCATGTTTAGGTTTGAAACCTGCAGCCTGATTGGCTTATTTCATTGCTTACATTTTTTTTCAACTTTCACCATTAAAATGCAGTATTTTAAATCCACATCTAACTCAATAACCATCCATTGTTACTTGCTGGTATTTAAAGGCTGGAGCTACCCACTGTATGTCTTTATAAAGCCACAACCCATAAGATATCATTTCTGTAAATCCCAGATGTGTACTGTTCCTTTAAACAAGCTAATAAGTCATCCTAGGCTACATCTGCTTCTGTTTAGTAAAACCTACTAACAGGTTGTGATAGGATGTTAGATTGAAAGCTCTTTGGGACAGGGCTTGATGTGAATGGAGAAATGCAGAATGTGATTATCACTATATAAACACAATGTGTGATGTGTGGGACATACCTTTAATATGCTGAATACATGTGCTGCTCTGGCCTTTAGTGGCCCAAGGTACCAGTACCTGTACAGAGAAAGAGTCAGTTTCCATTACTTAAGGAATCGGTACATTATAGCACAGCTATGGACAGAATGACTTGGGAAGACAGAGAAAACAATTCATATTTATGTGCACTGCATTTTGAGAGACTCTATTGCCCCCTGCTGTCTGAAAATGAAACAGCGGGTTCTATTGAAAAGTTCCCAAAATGTAGCAATCTGTGATCAAATTTCCTATCTCTCCCAACCAGAGATTTGGGCGTTAGAATTAAAGATAATCTGACATACTATGGTGATTATCGTGGCAGGTATAAAATATTCAACAAACTCTACATCGCCTTCAGTAGGTCTAAGAAATCTGTTACCACGGAGACGGGGAAAAAAAACCCAGACAGTTCTAGTCTCTGTCGTCATGGATACTAATGATGCAAAGCAGTTTGGACCCAACAGGAAGCTTTGCATTATCCAGATAAAACCCATTGTCTGCACCAACGAGTAATTCATTGGGAAAAGTACAACTTCACTCATTTGTATTTATAGGGGTTATAGTTTAAACCTGTGTAGATTTAACCTAGCCATGTGGAAGTAACAATATTAAAGGTTAAGTTAAGGTTAGTACACTATAAATGTACAAAAAGACACTAATGCTTACTTGCTAGCTTTCGCGGAAGTGTCACTATAGCTTCCCCATCGTAGTCCATTCACAGCAAAAACTGGCTGTTCCTTCTCCCCCTGCAAGACACAAGAGAGACCATAGAGACAAACAGGATGGATCAGCCTGGATCTCACATCTGTGAGATTTAAACCCAATTTTTTACACTCCAGAATTGAAACATATCAACACTAATAAACTGAAAACCCCACTACAGTAAATAGCATTAAAGTAAATGTAAACCCCCGACAAATTGGATGAAATAACTGTGTGCATGTACAGTAACTGGCCACAACCCTCGGCTCGGTCACATGCTCCCTTGCCTAATCTGTCCTGAAAAAGGATTGGCTAGAAGCTACTAGTGGGTGTGACCAACTGTAAAAAGTTTCTGCAGTATCTTTGGACTGAGCATGTGTAAAGAACATAATGGTCAGTGACCACACTGGGTGATAAAACTCAAACCGCAAGATTGAAAGGTAAATATCCTAACAACCATATCAAAACGAGAGGCGAGACACAGATTACTGCTTTTATATTAAGGTGCTCTTCCTTCTAATAGAGTGTTGTTCTGAGGCTTTAGTTGTCCTTTAAATTTCTTGCCGACATTTTAACGGATAACGTTTTAATTGGCTCCGTGCTCTAGACTTGAGAATATTCTTGTTTTTTAATTGGTTACAGGCCTGTAATAGCCCACATTCCTTTTCATCCCTTGATATATAGAATAAATTCCCCCGTACATCTGGTTTATAGTCTGGTTTTCCCTCTCTTTCCAAGACACAGGGTTTTCAAAATTCCCTATTTCCTACTCCAGATTTTCCCTTTAACTACAGTACAAAATGATATTAGCATTAAATCCTATAATCACCGTCCACAAGTGATGCCTCTACCTTAATCTGTAGGACATCCAGTGGAATGGTCTCCCCTTTAAGGATGGACAGAGTTGCTTCTGAGATTCGTCTAGTGGGGAAAAAACAGTCAAATTTACAAGAAATTAGAAGAGCAAAAATACAATGTAGAACATGTGACAGATAATAGATGATAGATAGATGATAATAGATAGATAATAGATGATAGATAGATGATAGATGATAGATAGATGATAATAGATAGATAATAGATAGATAGATAGATAATAGATGATAGATAGATAATAGATGATAGATAGATAATAGATGATAGACAGATAATAGATGATAGATAGATAATAGATGATAGATAGATAATAGATGATAGATAGATAGATGATAGATAATAGATAATAGATGATAGATAGATAATAGATGATAGATAGATAGATAGATGATAGATAATAGATAATAGATGATAGATAGATAGATAGATGATAGATAATAGATGATAGATAGTTTCACTAGTCATCCAACTCAATCTCTCGATTCAGAATGATACAAGAACCAGTTGTCAAAAAATACCCTGGACTGTCCCAATCAGCATATAACAGCAAGGGGTCAGGGACCTCCATATAACAGCAAGGGGTCAGGGACCTCCATATAACAGCAAGGGGTCAGGGACCTCCATATAACAGCAAGGGGTCAGGGACCGCCTATACATAAGGGGTCAGGGACCTCCATATAACACAGGGGTCAGGGACCTCCATATAAACAACAGGGGTCAGGGACCTCCATATAACAACAAGGGTCAGGGACCTCATATAAACAGCAAGGGGTCAGGGACCTCCATATAACATAAAGGGGTCAGGGACCTCCATATAACAACAAGGGGTCAGGGACCTCCATATAACAACAAGGGGTCAGGGACCTCAATATCACAGCAAGGGGTCAGGGACCTCCATATAACAGCAAGGGGTCAGGGACCTCTTTATAACAGCAAGGGGTCAGGGACCTCCATATAACATAAAGGGGTCAAGGGACCTCCATATAACAACAAGGGGTCAGGGACCTCCATATAACAACAAGGGGTCAGGGACCTCCATATAACAACAAGGGGTCAGGGACCTCCATATAACAGCAAGGGGTCAGAGACCACCTAAATGCAAGGTGTTGATTGCATTGTAACCAAGAGATGTTATCAAAACTGCCCAGGGTAACGTGTCAAAACAGCCTTGTAAACAAAAATGTTGGCATCTCCACAAACAGCCTTAAACACGGAAGGCAAATGGTTAAAATATATACCATGATGTGGATGAATAACTATTACAGATATACCATGACCTGGATGGATGAATATTACAGATATACCATGACCTGGATGAATGAATATTACAGATATACCGTGACTGGATGGATGAATATTACAGATATACCGGACCTGGATGGATGAAGAAATTACAGATATACCGTGACCTGGATGGTGAATGAATATACAGATATACCGTGACCTGGATGGATGAATATTACCGATATACCGTGACCTGATGGATGATATATACAGATTACGTGACTGGATGGATGAATATTACAGATATACCGTGACCTGGATGGATGAATATTACAGAATACCGTGACCTGGATGGATGAAATTACAGATTACCGTGACCTGGATGGATGAATATTAAGATATACCGTGACCTGGATGATGAATATTACAGATATACCGTGACCTGGATGAATGAATATACAGATATACGTGACCTGGATGAATGAATATTACAGATATACAGTGACCTGGATGATGGAATACAGATATACCGTGACCGGATGGATGAATATTACAGATATACCGTGACCGGATGGATGAATATTACAGATACACCGTGACCTGGATGAATGAATATTACAGATATAACGTGACCTGGATGAATGAATTACAGATATACCGTGACCTGGATGGATGAATATTACAGATATACCGTGACCTGGATGAATGATATACAGATATACCGTGACCTGGATGGATGAATATTACAGATATACCGTGACCTGGATGAATGAATATTACAGATATACGTGACCTGGATGGATGAATATTACAGATATACCGTGACCTGGATGATGAAATTACAGATATACCTGACCTGGATGGATGAATATTACGATATACCATGATCGGATGATGAAATTACAGATATCCCATGACCTGGATGAATGAATATTACAGATATACCATGACCTGGTGGATGAATATTACAGATATACCATGACTGGTGGATGAATATTACAAAATACCATGACCTGGATGGATGAATATTACAGATATACCGTGACCTGGATGGATGAATACTACAGATATACCGTGACCTGGATGGATGAATATTACAGATATACCGTGACCTGGATGGATGAATATTACAGATATACCGTGACCTGGATGGATGAATATTACAGATATACCGTGACCTGGATGAATGAATATTACAGATACACCGTGACCTGGATGGATGAATAATACAGATACACCGTGACCTGGATGGATGAATGAATATTACAGATACACCGTGACCTGATGATGAATAATATTACAGAATACCGTGACCTGGATGAATGAATATTACAGATATACCCTGACCTGGATGGATGAATATTACAGATATACCGTGACCTGGATGAATGAATATTACAGATATACCGTGACCGGATGGATGAATATTACAGATACACCG
Source organism: Hymenochirus boettgeri (assembly GCA_019447015.1). Taxonomy (NCBI): domain Eukaryota; kingdom Metazoa; phylum Chordata; class Amphibia; order Anura; family Pipidae; genus Hymenochirus; species Hymenochirus boettgeri. Next base: position 15,604,045 of record CM033471.1, on the reverse strand, counting down.
TGACTGGATGGATGAATATTACAGATATACCATGACCTGGATGAATGAATATTACAGATATACCGTGACCTGGATGAATGAATATTACAGATATACCGTGACCTGGATGAAGAATATACAGATACACCGTGACCTGGATGGATGAAATTACAGTACACCGTGACCTGGATGAATGAATATTACAGATACACCGTGACCTGGTGGTGAATATTACAGATACACCGTGACCTGGATGATGAATATTACAGATACACCGTGACCTGGATGATGAATATTACAGATACACCGTGACTGGATGGATGAATATTACAGATACACCGTGAGCCGGATGGTAGAATATTACAGATACCACGTGACCTGGATGGATGATATTACAGATACACGTGACCTGGATGGATGAATATTACAGATACACCGTGACCTGGATGAATAGGAACCTACACAAGCAAATCACATGCAATGTTTCTGAATCATTATCTTGATATAAACTCTATTTTGGGATAGGTGAGAAGCACCTGCACCTTTTATTAATGTTAAGACCTGTGCCAATTAGTTGTAGACGAAATTGTTCTCCATTACATGTCCCTAGAGTTTGTATTTTTCTCCGGCACTAGACTAATTTGTCAGTCTGGGTCAGGCAGGGAGAGAACTAGAGGAACCAATTAAAATCTTTGAAGTGAGCTATCATTGTACAAGCCTTTAATAGGTTAATCACCGAGAGCATTCTTTATTATATCCCCCACACGTGTGCAGCCAAATTCTGCATCCAATGGTAACACAAAGCAAAATGCACTAGTTTTTATATATAATCACAAAATGTCTTTATTTTCAGTTATTCCGAATAAAATATTAAATAAAGGGCACACTCCTGACTATAATATAAAGGGGATGAAAGAAAAAAAAATATAGGGGTAAAGGGGAAGTTAACTTTGCAACACATTTTTAAAGGCTACGGTCTGTAACAAACCAAGACAATCAGGTCAGGCTTAAAAAGGATGAAAAGGTTTATTCTTGTAAACTTATTGTGTGGCCCAAACATGCCACCGTCACTCGTAATCATGACACGAACTAGATGTGTGGTCCAAATGAATCGCTGTCTCTCGTGATCTGAGCTACTGGCAAGTCATTCTCCATAGGTGGCCATTTAAGGATGAATAGTTAAAATGATCTGCATGTTTTGCTATCGTGAATGGACATATTTTGGACGGGATACTTACTGGACCTTATTGTCAGTTTGAGGATGCAGGGTGTGACCCAGAGTGTTGGTTAATCCCAGGGGGATGAATCCGATGGGAATCTTACAGAAAGAGGCCTGAGGAAACAGTCAATATTCAATACAATCCAGTAACCTTATTCACCGGCAAGTACCAACCGTCTAACTAAAGTAGAACTCTCAAGACTGAATGGGTTGCAACGTAACAAATTCTCAAACCTCCAAACAAACATTCTACATTGCCATTCGTTTTAGAATTCAACATTACTAGGGATGCTGTATAGGCAACTGCATGTTATAAACCTTTCCCAGAATCCCCATCTCTTGCATTTAGGGTCTTTTTTGGTCATTTCACAGGGAGGGACCCCAACATTAGGTTAACACAGGAAGGGGCCTGCAATGTATTCGCAGACCGAAGACAGTTATTTTTGCAGAGAAAATGTTGTTGCATTTAAACGATGATTCCCAGCATTCCTTGGTTGAATTGAAACAAAAAGTTGTCCTTTTAAAACACATGGGGCCCCCACTTTGCTACAGCCGTTAAAAAAAGGCCAAACTAAGAACTCTGCCCATTGTTACAACAGGAAGCAACCTACGTACCTGATCTTCCCTACGTAACAGTCCCGTGATAACCTGGAGGGTGAGAAAGAAAACAATTCAGCACGTCCCTTAGTGTTCTAGGCAATTGGGTGAATTACTAGAACATCAGCCCACATAGCACAGTATAAAGCAGCCCCTGGCTCTCGCCACGCTACTAACCAAACAAAGAACAAATGGCTCGCCGCGGTTTTTTAAATGACATTTTTATGTTGCTGCAATAATTGCCGTTTAGCGTTCAACCCACTTCCGTTACCATGGCAGCTGAGAAATGTCAGGGAAGAAAAAAAAAGCAACATGCCGAGAGTTACTGTCCAATTAGAAATGTCAAAATAAAGGGGGGTTTGGGGTAATAAACAGTAAAAATGATTCTGAATCTCTTTGTTATTTGGTAAATTGTAGAAATCCTGTGTTACTATAAAAATGATGACAACCAATTCCAGTTAATGGGCTACGAGCCAGGAAAAGGGTGTTTCGGCCTTAATGTTTCCTTTAGTCTTTTTTCCACTCCTGGGCATTCGGAATCTTTAAAGGAGAATGAAAATCAAAACATTAAGTTCAGATCGTTTCCCGCAGAAGGAGGACATTATCATTAGCGGCTATATGTTTTCCATTCCTTAAAGGGTAACTGTGGTCTCCAATTCTTCTAAACTAGTAATAATTATATAAAAAGCTTCCATCGTACCTTCAAAATAAAAACTAAATCACATCTCTAGATAAAATTTGTGATAAGTTATTGCTGGAAAGGTTCAGCAATGTAACTTCCTGCTTGAACACTTCCTGTTTTCAGCCATGTGACCAGCCTCAGCCCGAATTAATAGGCTCTCTTTCTCAACTGTAAATTTTTTCCCCAGCTACTTTCTGATTTCCACAGCAGTAAGTCTTAAAGGGTAACTCCACCCCCATAAGAACATCTTTTAGAAAGAATGGCCTCTTTATAATATGTTGATATATCATAGTTTGTCCTATGAATTCATTACTGTATGCCTGCTATGCTTCTGGATGCCTCATGGAAACTGAGCAATTTAGAAACCTGTACTGAGCCTGTACTGAGCCTGGGCATGCTCAGAAGAGGCAGACAGGGGATTAACATTCAGTCATTGGCTGTGATGTCCCCTGTCAAATCTATAACTGACAGTTACTAACTGGAAGGACCAGGAAGCAGAAACAGGGGAAACAGGACATTGTGCAGGATTTCAGGTTAGACTTTTCACATTTCAAACTATTACCGTTTAGGGTTTTGGCGGGTGATTTACCTGTATGTAAGTTTTTAATTTAGGGCTGGACTTGCCCTTTAACTGAGCATGCTTCTCCCCTGGGGGAAATGGGTGGGGCAGAGGTCAGGTGATGTTACTCAACCTACTGGAAGCAGGAAGTTTGAACATTCACACCATTGTAATTTCTCACAGGCTACAGCCAGAGATGTGATTGTTGGCTCACTGTAAAGGAAATACTACAGGCTTTCATTTAACCCTCACTTGTTTTGAGACCACAATTGCCCTTTGAAGCTAATAAATTCCTTTAAACTCTTCTGTTTCCCATGATCCTTTGCTGTTGGTGATGTAAGCCCCTTTTCTAGTCTATGGGGCAAATTAAGATTTGTCTCACAGACAGATGCTACAAAAAGCAGGAAGAGGAGGATCAGCCCCCATTAGCACATCAATTTTAGGGTAACAAAGTAATTCTAAGGTTTGAGTCTATATTAAATGGGGAATCACCTGGACTTGATTTATTAGAAGACTTTCATTCTCCTTTAAAGGGCATGCACTCTGTAATTACAAGTTAGGCTTATTGTATAGGTTTGCCTTTAAATATTAGGTAGTGTTTTTGTTTTTTTATAGTAACCTTACAGACCCTTCCTTTTACTGTGATCTTGCTGGCCTCCTTCCACCACTCTATTCCCATTTTTAGCTTCGCCCCTCGAGATTTAAGCCTAAAGGTTTACATACCCTGTAAGAAATTAAATGCTGGTACACACGACCAGGTAATTTGACCTGGTCCTTACCTCCTGCAAAGTTCCATCCCCACCAGCCACAATGATGAGATCCATGTCTTCCATTAATTCCAAGAGTTTCTTGGCTTGACCTTCATAATCCGTCTGAAAGGCCACAAGGTGACAAGTTTAGGATCCAGTAGAATGTGGTTTACTGCCTCAATACAAGAGAAGACCCCAAGGTACTAGAAGAGTTAACAGTTCACACCAATTGACCCTACCTTTTATTTTACTTTATTACTTTACAGACCTCAGGTCTAAATAAAGCATAAACATTATTACCCACAGTCCTTTAGAAAAGCAACTTTATACAAGCTATTGTTGTGTTATAACCAGGGGTGGATTTACACCTGATAGTAGCGATGTCAAAAATATACGCTGTGCAAATACACCTAATAGTAGTGATGTCAAAAATATACGCTGTGCAAATACATCTGATAGTAGTGATGTCAAAAATATACGCTGTGCAAATACATCTGATAGCAGTGAAGTCAAAAATATACGCCATGCAAATACTCCTGATATTAGTGATGTAAAAAATATACGCCGTGCAAATACACCTGATAGTAGTGATGTCAAAAATATACGCTGTGCAAATACATCTGATAGTAGTGATGTCAAAAATATACGCTGTGCAAATACATCTGATAGTAGTGATGTCAAAAATATACGCTGTGCAAATACATCTGATAGTAGCAATGTAAAAAATATACGCTGTGCAAATACACCTGATAGTAGTGATGTCAAAAATATACGCTGTGCAAATACATCTGATAGTAGCAATGTAAAAAATATACGTTGTGCAAATATACCTGATAGTAGTGATGTAAAAAATATACATTGTGCAAATACTCCTGATAGTAGCGAAGTAAAAAATATACGCCATGCAAATACTCCTGATAGTAGCGATGTAAAAAATATACACCATGCAAATACTCCTGATAGTAGAGATGTAAAAAATATACACCATGCATATATACCTGATAGTAGTGATGTAAAAAATATACACCATGCATATATACCTGATAGTAGTGATGTAAAAAATATACACCATGCAAATACACCTGATAGTAGTGATGTCAAAAATATACGCTGTGCAAATACATCTGATAGTAGCAATGTAAAAAATATACGTTGTGCAAATACACCTGATAGTAGTGATGTAAAAAATATACATTGTGCAAATACTCCTGATAGTAGCAATGTAAAAAATATACGTTGTGCAAATACACCTGATAGTAGTGATGTCAAAAATATACATTGTGCAAATACTCCTGATAGTAGCGAAGTAAAAAATATACGCCATGCATATATACCTGATAGTAGTGATGTAAAAAATATACGCCATGCAAATACTCCTGATAGTAGCGATGTAAAAAATATACACCATGCAAATACTCCTGATAGTAGAGATGTAAAAAATATACACCATGCAAATACACCTGATAGTAGTGATGTAAAAAATATACATTGTGCAAATACACCTGATAGTAGCGATGTAAAAAATATACGCCATGCAAATACTCCTGATAGTAGTGATGTAAAAAATATACACCATGCAAATACACCTGATAGTAGCGATGTAAAAAATATACGCCATGCAAATACTCCTGATAGTAGTGATGTAAAAAATATACGCCATGCAAATACACCTGATAGTAGTGATGTAAAAAATATACATTGTGCAAATACACCTGATAGTAGCGATGTAAAAAATATACGCCATGCAAATACTCCTGATAGTAGTGATGTAAAAAATATACACCATGCAAATACACCTGATAGTAGCGATGTAAAAACTATTACATGTGAAAATACACCTGATAGTAGCGATGTAAAAAATATACGCCATGCAAATACACCTGATAGTAGTGATGTAAAAAATATACATTGTGCAAATACTCCTGATAGTAGCGATGTAAAAAATATATACCATGCATATACACCTGATAGTAGTGATGTAAAAAATATACACCATGCAAATACACCTGATAGTAGCGATGTAAAAAATATACGCCATGCAAATACACCTGATAGTAGCGATGTAAAAAATATATGCCATGCAAATACACCTGATAGTAGTGATGTAAAAAATATACATTGTGCAAATACACCTGATAGTAGCGATGTAAAAAATATACACCATGCAAATACTCCTGATAGTAGTGATGTAAAAAATATACACCATGCAAATACTCCTGATAGTAGTGATGTAAAAAATATACGCCATGCAAATACACCTGATAGTAGCGATGTAAAAAATATACGCCATGCAAATACACCTGATAGTAGCGATGTAAAAAATATACGCCATGCAAATACACCTGATAGTAGCGATGTAAAAAAATATACACCATGCAAATACTCCTGATAGTAGTGATGTAAAAAATATACACCATGCAAATACTCCTGATAGTAGTGATGTAAAAAATATACACCATGCAAATACACCTGATAGTAGTGATGTAAAAAATATACGCCATGCAAATACACCTGATAGTAGCGATGTAAAAAATATACATTGTGCAAATACACCTGATAGTAGTGATATCAAAAACATAAACGTTCTGAATAAATATGTTCCTGCAATTTAAAGGGCACGTCTACCCTTAAAACAAAAAATGGTCACATGTCCCTTACCTGCCCCCAACCGATATAGCTCATACATTGTTAGATGTATTACTAACCAGATATTTAAGTATGATTTTCAGTTTTTCAGTTTCAGTTGGCTCCTCACTCCATGCAGTAAATCAAGGCTGTGGCAGCTGACATTACAACCAATGATTGACTGCTGTTTCACCTGCTGACTCCTCTGCACATGCTCAAGATTCTAAAAAGCTCATTGAGCAGAGGGAGGAGTCAGATACTTCTCCATAACAGAACTTCTTTTTTTTTAAAAAACATCTGGTTACTAATACATGTAACAAACTGGTAAAAATAGCAGTTGGGCTTCCAGGCAAATGACTGTAAAGTCACCAGTTTTTTGTTTTAAGCGTGGACATGCCCTTTTAAGTGAAACAAATCCAGACAAAAAAAGCACATGGGGATCAGCTGCCAGGATAAGAATAGCCAGTCCTCCCACTTAAAGGGCCCCTGAGAGCAAGTTTGGGGGTTGATTTCTTCACATACAAATATTTAGCCCACTCACCTCCTCAGTCTACCCTCCACTGAGCACATGGAAAATATAAATGATTGGAAAACTGCTCTCTCTCTCCCTAGATAAATCACACAGAGCGTGCTCAGACCATATACCAGGAGGCAGGCACTAGGGGCTTCATAATGCAGCATTTCTGTGCAGAAATCACTATAAATCCATGTACACACACTACAGACCTTTTTAAAGATCGTGCTACTTACAGTCCCAAGCGTTCTTCCTGTGTAAAGCATAGGGAGAACGTTCGGAAGTGCACATTTCCTGCTGACCGTTCATCGGCCTCAGGACCGCTCGGAAATGCGGTACGCACTTTAATGATAAAGGGACGATTCCGTCCGATCGTCCCTTTACCTTAAGGCAAGTCATGCATTGTTTAAATCTGCAATATTCTAAATAAATCAGGAAAAATGTATTTAAGCCTAAAGTTTTCCTTTAAAAAAAAAAAAAATTTGCCTAATTTTAAGTTAATTTGTTTTTGTGCCGATCGTTTACACCTTAGTGGCTCCCCCCCCCTTTCTATTACACAATCTACATTCAGTTCCAGAAGAGCAGTTCTCATGCAGCCGAGGAAACTCAAGCCCCATCATTCTGCAGCATTAAAGAGTTTACTTTTCGAGAGGTAATCTAAGTTAAGTGTGTCAGCTAGGTGGAAAATGAATGTGAGACGTCACCCGCGTCTCCAGTGAGAAATAAGGAGCGTTAAGGCTCCATTTGTCACCTTACACTAGGGGATGGTTACGGAGACTGATAACTGGTGGCTCTTCTGTTTTTTTTTCTCTTAATAGAGTTGGGTTCGTTCCCGGAGATCAAATCGCGCACGTTTTCAGAGATCTTTAGAGAAAAGAACTTGACATGAAAAATGGCGTCTCTATGAATAACGGGACAGTGAGATTAGAATTAAAAATTGTGGAGCGGATTTGGCAGTGTCTATGTTACTGTACCTAAAAAAATACAGCCATCTGCATTACAAAGCACTGGTCAGAAAGGGTCACTTAAAGGGGAACTGCGGTCTCCATACAAGTGCCCCCTATTAAAGAGGGCACACTCTTCACAAGAGGGCACACTCACACGATCATGCAAACTTACAGCAGAATAAAGGGTAGTGCTTCCTGCTTACACATTGAACTGTGACATCACCAGAGAGCCCCTGGCTTGAGCATGCCCACATATATCCTACTGCTTGAACAGAGAATCATCAGCTGCATTGTAAGCTCTGAACTGTTAAGCTAGCCACAGAACAGAAAAAAAACCCTCTCCCTTAGGTGTCCATAGGAAGAGAAAATTGATTGCAAGCCTGAAACTAGCTTCGGAAAAGATTGTAGGAGGGGCTTATGACTGCTTATAACACTTGCCTGTCACAGAGACGATGCAGACTAAGAAGAGATACTTTACAAGCCTATAATTTTGGATTGACAGCTAGATACATCATGTTGTATATTAAACCTGAATCTACATTTAGCAGGGAGGTAAGAGATTTATGTCCAGTGCTGCCACACCCATGAGGCAAATTGAAAAATCTGCTAAGTGCGGGGGCACCACTAATGTACTCATATGGAGCCTTGTTATTGAAAGGGCTTGCAAGCAAAGGCAGTCCCCTTTCTGGCGGCTTTATTTTTTGCTTGTCCCCTGACTCTTTGTTTGTCCCCTTTTTTGACAGCCCAATGTGATACTGTGGGGGTTACCAGAAAAATGTGAGGTAAGAATGAGCAAGGTAGCCACAATTTGCTTCTTGTACATGCCTCCGTGTTAAATGTAAAATTAGGTTTCATATACATTTTCGGTCACTCTAGTTGCCCTCTAAATAGGATGCCCTGTAAGAGGTAATTACATTGTTTACCACTAAGCAGCCCTCAAAAGCATGAAGAGTAAAACACACAAAAAGGGCTAAAAGAAACATATGATGGTGGAACAGCCATAAAAATTTGCTTGTGCCCAATCAGAAGTCACCTGACTGCAGAAGACTATTAAAAAGAAAACATTTGATTGGCTGTTGCTGGTAAAAAGCACAGACAAACTTTTGCACCACTTATGTTGTTAAGGAATAAAGATGTCAAGTTTGATTGCATTGCAAACCAATTAAACCCCAACTTACATTTACAACAGTAACGTCTATGCCAGATAAATGTAGAATAGGGGCTGCGTTCTTCTCAAAGAGTGCCCTCGCTTTGCTGTAAACGAACAAAGAAACATTACAGCATCTCTACAATACGCCATACTCACAAATTCACCATTTATTCAAAAATCCGTTTGCGTTTCAACTGATGGAACAGACATCAAGGGGTTAATTCCCTGCTCGTCACTTGTCAGGAATCCAATTGTTTTCATTTCCGAATCAATAAGGTGTCAGCCAGTTGCAAAGGAATATTACAATGTTTACATTCATTAGGGAATAAGACAATTTGCTATAGGGCAACAATCAATTAAAATAATTGTTATAAGGTTAGTGAATTAGATTGCGGTCTACACGCTGCAAGGCATTTCATTCACGTACAGGAGATGGTGTTTTTCTGTATAACAAATGGGGGGGTCTATTTGTCCACCAGGGGGCGTACTGCTTTGCACTAAGGTAACTGCTCGGCGCGTTCTTACCCACCCTTTACATGCTGCTGGATTTAGAAACACAGTTGCTTTCTTCACTGCCATACTGGGATGCATCGGCTTATTTCCATAAGTCTGAAAAATTTAGAATGTTTAAAAAAAAATGAGAAAAACAGACCTATTGGATCCAGACGTCAAGGCTTCTAACAAAAACACCTATAGGTGTCTGTTCAACAGGTTTAGAGCGACCAATTGTGCTGCCCACTGTGACCATGTGATCACGACAAAATTTACAGACTGGTCCAATCAAACTTTAGTTTGTTTTGGCCAAAAGTTCAACCGAGATCTGTCGGTCTATGATATCACAGCAGCTGGTCGATCAACACCAATCAACATGTCAAATTCAGTCTCACTGCCTCCCAAACAGCCAATCACCATAGATCTGCCTGTTCAGTGGTTATTGCTAGGCCCTAAAGCCCTTCTCCATTACCCAATAAGGAGTACAAGAGTCTGTAAACCAGTGAAGACTGCCATCTGACACGGAGAACATATACAATCTTATTAAAGCTTCTGCTGAAACCTCAATATACACATTTTTGTAGAGCCGCTCCTGCACACAGGATTCTGGGTAAAATTAAACTGGAAACTGATTGGACCATTTAATACAGGGCGACTATTACCATCAAGGTGGCTCTGCAGCAGTCTGTCCCTGGAAAAGAAGCTCTATTATTTATATATAATGCACTGGATTTATCGCTTTATAATAACCTCATTAAGCGGAAGCGATGTGGCTACAAGGAAAGCTTTTCTATATCGTGGGCCTGTAAAAGCCATTTCAATGCACTAATGAGCATCGTTTTGCGGTGTCGGGAAATGTTGAGGAAATGATGCAGGCGATCTTCACATAAAGAAAAGGGCTAGGAAACATTAACAGGCGTTTCAGTGGAGACAAAGCGTGGCTGATTGGCTGGGGAGGATACGCCATACATATAGAAAGGGTGATTTAAGGTCCCAGCGCACGATCTATAATTACGTCGGTAGATGGTGCAGGGTGGGAGAAAGAAAATATTAGCGTCTGCAAATCATTACCTGAGCCTCTTGACAAGCTGCTCTCATCAGCAAGTTATCGCTGCAAAACAAGCAGAATTTTTATTTATTTATCAGATATTCAGTAGAAGTTATTGCTTTAACCTCACTGTAAACTATTACACCCCCCTCCCCTTGCACAAATTAATAACAAAATGTCTGCACTTCAGTAAAGCTGCATCAACCAATCGAATCTTAAAGGGCATGGCCACCCTTTTTTTTAACTTTTAGTGTACAGTAGGTTTCCCTCCCCCGGCCCCAACCTCCAAATAATTATGTCCAGAAACTCCCCCGATCGTTACTTACCTTTCCTCTGGCGTACTGTTCAGGCCCTCTGCTTGCATGAAACTGCAAGTAGGGGGCCGGACCGGCAGCTGCGTCTGTGATTGGCTGAGAGGAAGCCAATCACATACGCGGCTGCCAGCAGTTCAGAACACCGGAGCAGATAGGCAAGGTAAGTAATGATCAGTGGAGTTTCTGGGTATATTAATATGGCAGTTGGGGCTGGGGGAGGGAGACCTACTATACCCCAAAAGGTTTTTACACTAGGGGGAGGGAGAGGAAAATGGGAGGTAGAGGGAGGGCTGCAGTGAGCATGGCAAAATTCTCCCGGAGGAGAGACAGGAGTCAGAGGCCAAAACGTTAAAGGGAATGTCCTCACTTGCCCCCAACTGATATATTCAGAGCTTTATTACCTGCCCATTCAGAATTTTGTCTGTGTATAAAAAAATTATTCTGAAATACTGACTTCCTGTTTGCAGGACTCCTAATAGAGACTGTTATGGTCTTGCCCTTGACCCAGCGCCTGGGTTGATTCAGTTGCTCAGTAGAGATCTGAGCATGTGTGACCCATCCAACAGCCAATCAGTAGAAATTACTGTAAGGAACATTCCAAGGTAGTGGTGCATTCTGGGAAGAAGAAGGACCATTACAACCTAATATGTCAGCTCACTAATGTTAACAGCAGGGAACAGCAAGGGGTATAAATTCAACACATTTTTTAAAAAATGGATGAGAATATTTAGAATAACTAGGTATGCATTACATAAAGTAAGAATTTTAAAACAATTATATTTTCCACTGAACTTTCCCTTTAAAGGTTTGGCATCTGACTTCCATTGATGCACATAGCCACTTTGCATTTGGGCAGCTTTTAAGAACTTGGCATGAGACTTAGTAGGCTGGGTAGAGCTATACCCAAGGTAAGAAATGTGTCCTGCAGTTAGATTTGTCAAGAGTTTCTACAGCAGGTGAGGCCTGGTTTAAACTTTATACTGCCTTATGGATGATGGCATTAAACAAGCTGCTCTGGAAATACAGCACACACAGCATATACAAAATATAAGGCAAACTACACATTCTATACCATATAGAGAAACGCTGACCACATTCCAGGAGGAATATTTATACAGGTACAAAGCTGGCCCTTAGAATGAACTGCCCTCTGGGGTAAAACAAAGCCAGCTTACATCTACAGACAACTGCCACCTCAAACATACTGCATTCATATAGAATGCACTAGGGATCATTTAGTGAGCTTTCGTGTTATTTCTTGCCATATATAAGCCAGATAAGTGAGAGTAAAATGAGATGTTGGAGTGTTAGAGAGTTCTTACAGACAGAGAATGCTGAGACGTCAGTTTCCAGTGTTAAAAACAGAACAAAGGGAAACTGACCTATTCACAAAACCTTAAAGGACAACTCCACCCTCATAAGAACATCTTTTAGAAAGAATGGCCTCTTTATAATATGTTGATATATCATAGTTTGTCCTATGAATTCATTACTGTATGCCTGCTATGCTTCTGGATGCCTCATGGAAACTGAGCAATTTAGAAACCTGTACTGAGCCTGTACTGAGCCTGGGCATGCTCAGAAGAGGCAGACAGGGGATTAACATTCAGTCATTGGCTGTCCTGTCAACTGTCAAATCCATAACTGACAGTTACTAACTGGAAGAACCAGGAAGCAGAAACAGGGGAAACAGGACATTGTGCAGGATTTCAGGTTGGATTTATATATTTCACGTTTCAAACTATTACCGTTTAGGGTTTGGGGGGTGATTTACCTGTATGTAAGTTTTCATTTGGGGGCTGGACTTGCCCTTTAAGCTGGGTACACACCATACAATAATTCGGCCCGACCAACATTTCAGTGTTTCAGTCAATCGGTCCGTTCCTTAGTCCGAATTGAACGAAAACCATGACCGATCGTGCGGTCCTCTATGGATCGCACGATCGTTCACGGCTAACTGTCGGACGCGGCTGCTTTTTGTCGGCCCTCCTGGCCGACAGTTTCAGGAGGAAGAATTGTAACGTGTGTACCAGTCTTTAGATATTGACAGGACCTTAGCCCTAGGAGCTAAATACGACCCTCCCCTTTCCTTTAAGCACAACAAATAGGGCCCCAATCCAATTACTGCAACCAAGCATTCATGCATATTGCTGTGGGCTGTTCACACTAGCTTCTGTCTGAAGTCAGTCCTCTTCAGGAACTGTTAAGCTGGGTACACACAGTAACGATAAAGCCCCGATAACGTCGGATCTTTATCGTTATGTGTGTACGCTCGTTTCCCGAACGAGCGAGCGGCCGCCAAACGATTGGGTCGGCCGAACGCTCGTTCGGGAAAGGCCGAAAATTTCCATCGGCCGCGCTAGACTCCCTATAGACGAGTCTAGCGTGGACAATGGAAACACACAGTCCCGAGCATTCTCCCTATGATATTCATAGGAAGAACGCTCGGGACTGTGAGTATGCAGATCTTTGAAAGATGGCAGACAGGATCTGTCAGAAATCTGGACTATGTGTACCTAGCTTTACACAGATTACTTATTTACATAATTTCAGCACAACTATATAGGTACGGGCTGAACATTTCCGCATTGAACTATTCTGCTAAATCAAATATAAATATTAAAAAAAGGAAAGTTAATGTGAATAAAGTCTGATTTTGTGCCACCAGCAGTTTGGTAATTGGCTTCTGCCTGCTGTTTATCTTTCTCTGTTTCTGCTGCAATAATCTCAAAAGGCTCAATGCGATTTATCATTTTCATCTCTCCAACCCTGCAAGGGGGAATCCCGTAAGGATTTATTTTCTTATTAGGCAGATACAAACTTTAAAAGAAAAAAAAAAACATCTCTTCAGTGGATGGATTTAGCACCTTTCTGTAAAGAACATCACAAAATTACCTTTAATCTGCTGTGCAAAATCCTAAAATGTTCACCCTTAAAACAAAAACCTGCTCCATTGTCAGTTACCTGCCCCCAAACCGATATGTTTTGCACTGTATTACCTGCATCACTAACCAGTATTTAAGGATAATTATTGGCCCAATTCTGGTAGAGTAAGCTGGCTCCTCCCTCCATGCCGTCAATCAAGGCTGTGACTACTCACATCACAACCAATGATTGACTGCTGTCAAGCTTACAAAAAGCTCTTTGAGCAGATTGAAGAGGCTGATGCGATTGCCAGAAATGGTTAGAACTTATTATTAAATAGTACAAATTAGTACTATTACAAGAAATAATCTAGTAAAAATAGCAGTTTGGATTGGGGGCAGATAACTGACAAGTCAACAGTTTTTGGTTTTAAGGGTAGACATGGCCATTAATATAGCCACACACAGCCGGTGTAGCAAATCCGATCCGGTTGCTAGAAATGCGTTTGATCTGCTGATATTGCGGAATTAGGACTACAATTCCCCCGAGAGTTATAGGAATGAAATTTACTAATAACAATGCAATTCCATTTTATGGCATTAATGGCAGCTATGTGTAAAGGCTGCGTGAGCGACTTTTTAATGTTTGCCCTGTGTCTCTTGGTAACTTTCCTAGTAAAAGTTTCTCTCGTCAATACATTTACTGTTTCCTAGATTTCCAGCCAAAACATTTAATCTTTCTCCATGCAAACAATGTATCTAGAGATTCCCCACGACAGGTACAAATGTACTAGGAAAGAAATTAGGAGGAAACTTCATTTTGTAATTTTCTAACTGAAATCTTTCCAATAGTTAAAGGACATCGGCTAGGATTGGATAAAGTCAAACAAAATAAAGAATTGCAGTGTTTCCTCCACATTATAACCCCCCACGTACTTCACTTAAATACCAACAGGCACAAGAAATATGAGAGGGGCCCCTAGGGGTTAAGACTCTGTCTGTTACGTTCTCTGCCGATAGACACAAATTACCCTGTTTAAAAGCATTTGATAGTTCACTCTCGGCTACAAATAGGATTCTCTCTCTCTCTCTTACAACAAAACCTAAAGGGAGTTCACAAATGGATGATGATTAGCCTGAAACGCAGAGGCAGAACCGAGCTCAATGGGTCGGGAACTTGCTGCACAATTAAAACAAAATGACACTTTATTATAGGTAGTGCTTATGGCCCATTTAGTTTCTCTTAAATAGGCACTAAAGTATAAAGGAATAATTTATTGTGTACACAGAACATCCCTTCTCTGTAAATTTGTAGATATGGGTGGGAGCTGCCATATTGTTTTCCTTAGACAGTACAGTATGAGGGTATAGCTTATTGTGTGTACAGAACATTCCTTCTCTGTATATTTATATTTATACAATAGGGGTGGAGCTGCCTATTGTTCTCCTTAGACAGTACAGTATGAGGGATATAAGCTTATTGTGTGTACAGAACATTCCTTCTCTGTATATTTATACATATGGTGGGGTGCTGCCATATTGTTTCCCTTGACAGTACGTATGAGGGATAGCTTATTATGTGTACAGAAATTCCTTCTCTGTAATATATATTTATACATATGGGTGGTAGCTGCCATATTTTTTCCCTTAGACAGTACAGTATGAGGGTATAGCTATTGTGTGTACAGAACATTCCTTCTCTGTATATTATACATATGGATAGAGCTGCCATAGTGTTTCCCTTAGACAGTACAGTAGGAGGTATAGCTATGTATGTACAGAACATTCCTTCTCTCGTATATTTATATATATGGTGGAGCTGCCCATAGTGTTTTTCCCTTAGACAGTACAGTATGAGGGTAAAGCTTATTGTATGTACAGAACATTCCTTCTCTGTATATTTATACATATGGGTGGGAGCTGCCATATGTTGTTCCCTTAGACATTACAGTATGAGGGTATAGCTTATTGTATGTACAGAACATTCCTTCTCTGTATATTTTATTTTACATATGGGTGGGAGCTGCCATATTGTTTCCCTAGACAGTACAGTATGGGGGTATAGCTTATGTGTGTACAGAACATCCTTCTCTGTATATTTACATATGTGTGTGAGCTGCCATATTGTTCCTCCTTAGACAGTACAGTATGAGGGCATAGCTTATTGTGTGTACAGAACATTCCTTCTCTTGTATTTATAATTATACATATGGGTGAAAGCTGCCATATTGTTTCCTTAGACAGTACAGTATGAGGGTATAGCTTATTGTATGTACAGAACATTCCTTCTCTGTATATTTATACATATGGGTGGGAGCTGCATATTGTTTCCCTTAGACAGTACGTATGAGGGTATAGCT
This sequence comes from Hymenochirus boettgeri, assembly GCA_019447015.1. Lineage (NCBI taxonomy): Eukaryota > Metazoa > Chordata > Amphibia > Anura > Pipidae > Hymenochirus > Hymenochirus boettgeri. The sequence continues at coordinate 15,587,946 of CM033471.1, read as the reverse complement.
TATTGTATGTACAGAACATTCCTTCTCTGTATTTTATACTATGGGTGGGAGTTGCCATAATTTTCCCTTGACAGTACGTATGAGGGTATAGCTTATTGTTGTACAGAACATTCCTTCTCTGTTATATTTATATTTATACATATGGGTGGGAGCTGCCATATTGTTTCCCTTAGACAGTACAGTATGAGGGTATAGCTTATGTGTGTTACAACAATTCCTTCTCTGTATATTTATATTTATACATATGTGGGAGCTGCCTATTGTTTCCCTTAGCAGTACAGTATGAGGTATAGCTTATTGTTGTACAGAACATTCCTTCTCTGTATATTTATATTTATACATATGGGTGGGAGCTGCCATATTGTTTCCCTTAGACAGTGCAGTATAGGGTATAGCTTATTGTATGTACAGACCATTCCTTCTCTGTATTATATTTTATACATATGTGTGGGAGCTGCCATATTGTTTTACTAGACAGTACAGTATGAGGGTATAGCTTATTGTATATACAGAAATTCCTTCTCTGTATATTATATTTATACATATGGGTGGGAGCTGCCATATGTTTCCTTAGACAGTACAGTATGAGGGTATAGCTTATTGTGTGGGTACGATAACATTCCTTCTCTGTATATTTATATTTATACATATGTGTGGGAGCGTGCCATATTGTTTCCCTTAGACAGTCATTATGAGGTAATAGCTTATTGTTGTGTACAGAACATTCCTTCTCTGTATATTTATTATACATATGTGTGGGAGCTGCCATATTGTTTCCCTTAACATTGCCGTATGAGGGTATAGCTTATTGTATGTACAGAACATTCTTCTCTGTATATTTATCATATGGGTGGAGCTGCCATATTGTTTCCCTTAGACAGTACAGTATGAGGTATAGCTTATTGTGTGTACAGAACATTCCTCTCTGTATATTTATACATATGGGTGGGAGCTGCCATATTTGTTTCCCTTAACAGTACAGTATGAGGGTATAGCTTATTGTATGTCCAGAACATTCCTTCTCTGTATATTTATACATATGGGTGGGAGCTGCCATATTGTTTCCCTTAGACAGTGCAGTATGAGGGTATAGCTTATTGTGTGTACAGAAAATTCCTTCTCTGTATATTTATACATGGGGGTGGGAGCTGCCATATTGTTTCCCTTATGCTGGGTACACACAAAGAGATAATTTATCCTGGTTGACTGTTGAGCAATTCCAACTGGTCGGCCAAGATGGAGGACTGGCGGTTGCGGTAAAAGTAGCTGCAGCTGACAGTTTGCCGTGACCTAGTGTGCAGTCCATATAGGACTGCATGATTGCCTGGGGCTTTTAGACACACCCGATCGTCCGTTTATCCAATACGAGCGAATGGTTGCAGCCAAACGAACCCTCCAATATTTCGCCGAGAACGACCGACACACTGAAATGACAGGTCGGGCTGAATTATTGAATGGTTTGTACCCAGCTTTAGACAGTATGAGGGTATGGCTTTAATGGCCAGTGTTGTATTTACAGTATGTACATGCAATCCTATTTGTGGGGGTAAAGCAGTGTGGCATCTCCTTTCCTAATCTAATCATTTGGTGACTGATGTTTTACATTCTCATTAGATAAATGATTATTTCCCAGTTTAGATACCAGTAAATCTTCCCACTAATCAGACTGAACAACTCACTCACTTAGACAAGTACATATGATGGTTAGCTTATTGAGGTAAAAGTCAGTTGTCTTAGAGTTAGACATATTGATGTGTGGGAGCTGCCATATTGTTTCCCTTAGACAGTACAGTATGAGGGTATAGCTTATTGTATGTACAGAACATTCCTTCTCTGTAAATTTGTATTTATACATATAAGTGGGAGCTGCCATATTGTTTCCTTTACTACAATGTATGTAATAGTATATATTTATGAAATATGTATTTATACTTATGGGTAGGAACTGCCATACTGTGTGAGGGTAAAGCTTATTGCAAGTACAAATCTCACTATACAGTGGGAGCTGCCAACACAGCACATAAGCGTTGGGCGGTTCATATTGAATCCCATATAAAACTATAAGACAAGGTAGGTATAACATATTGGTTTCTGTTTAAATGGATCAGCTTGCTGTATGGTGTTGCTCATTATGCTCTAAACTGAAACGTAGGCCGTCGATCCAGGTGCCGTTCACTTACTGGTAATACAAAGACCTACCAGTATTTTCCATACATCCAGTTGCCTCCATAACCCAACAAACAAAATCCCACGGTGCTTTTCTTCCAGTGGTTCCGAAGTGTCTTAAAGATCCGCACCACTCTTGCCATGGCTACAGCCCAGGGTTAACAGGAATCTAAAGAAACAAAGAACGGGAAATCCTCTTGAAGCGATATGCTAAATATTAACACAATTTGTCGTTTCTCCAAGACTTTTAGCAGAACAAACATTGTCATGTTGTTTAGATGTATTTGCTGTACGACATCTGCTTAACAACTGTCCTGTAATCTGTGGGACAGTCCTGCACCTCAGTCCCTATTCTATCTGGCCTATCCACTATCTGGGCCAATCAGGATGGAGACATTAGGGGCAGACGGATGTATTGTGAAGTCCACCCAGCTCAAATTTGCTTAACAGAAGAGTCCAGTACACATGCCTAAGGGCACCAATGGTAAATGAAGTGGCTGTCAATCTCTTCCTGCAATTTCGACCCCCCCCCCCCCCCCCACTATTGCCATGTCCACCCTCCAAACTATCTTTTAGATTTGTGTAGGAAATAGTACTTTTTTTAAAGGGAAATAGCAAAAATTTCCCCCGGCATGTGTCACTGTGCAAGACAAATATCCCTAAAACATTTTATAGAAAGTTGTATGGCTGCCAGGTCTTCCCTCTTAAAACCAAACACTAACAAAGCCAGCAAGCTGAAAGGCTGTCCATTATTTCTATCAGTATTACGCAGGTTGCATAGGTTTCGGTGTAGCCATACAGCATTGCATTGATTGAGCAGGTACTTACTGCAGCATGGAAATTTCATATATATTTTGTTTTAAAAGAAAGAAGTCCCAAATCTACAATGTTTGTGTAACCTCATTTTCATGGACCCTACCACTGTCCCATGATTATAAGGGGGGGGGGAGATTAATTAGATTGCACAGTCACATTATATGTAGGTATTTATTGTCTGATATAGTGCATGTTCCACAACCCTTTGCAGTTGTTTCATCCATTCACATCAGTTCTTTAACATCTCACAATCTAGGCACTTTATATCACACAAACAACCTAGCAGATATGTCTGAGGGAGGATTAGGACCTTGGACTTCAGTGCTACAGGGTACCAGTGCTAACCACTGAGCTAACTTGCTGCCTAGGTTCCAAAATTGTTACAATGCTGCTCCTACAACTGGCCCAGTGGATGACAGTCGTGTATTAGGTATGGTCCATATTGTGTGTATCGTGTGATGACAGTTGTATATTGTGTGTAATGTGTATTTATTTGTGTATTGTATGTGAGGCATATTCATTATGATAGTTGGGCATCGTGTATTTTGACAGTTGTGTATTGTTTTGATTAATGGATAAAGGCAGCTTTGTATTGTGTTTTATGACAGTTGTGTAATGTGTGACATACGTACTATCATTTCAAGGCACTGGGAAGGCCTCACTTGGAATATGCAGCACAGTTTAGTAACCCTATATACAACCCTATATACAAAAGGGACATCTTGAAAATGGAAGCAGTTCAGAGAAGGGCAACTAAATAAAGGGAATGGAGGGGCTGGACTATGCAGGCAGATTAGACAAGTTAGGGCTGTTTACATTGGAAACGTGACATTTGCATAAGAGATATGATCAATTTATACAAATATATTAATGGGCCATACAATAAACTCTATGGTGCATTGTTCACTAATAGGTCATATCAGAGAAGTAGTTTCATATTCAGGTTAGGAAAGGTTTCTTTACAGTGAGAACAGTGAAATTGTGGAACGGTCTTCAAGCGGATGTGGTAATGGCAAGTTCACTGAATAGCTTTAAAAGTGGCCTAGAAAAGTTTCTAAAACTAAAAAATATTGAGAATTACTGGTATTCATACATATACTCCAGTCCTGATTGATCCAGGGATACTTCCCGATTGCCGTTTAGAGTCAGGAAGGAATCCCCCCCCAACCCCACGCTTTTTAGCTGTTTTGTTTTTGCCTTCCTCTGGATCAACTGTTGGGTAGAGTTAAAAAGGTGGGTGAAAAGGTTGGGCTTGATGGATATACCATATGTCTTTATTCAAACTCAATAACTGTAATGACAGTTGTATACTGTGTATGTCAATTGTATGTTGTGTGAGGTGTATATTGTGTATCGTGTCTGATATGCATTGTGTATGATGCCTGTTGTGTACTGTGTATGATGCCTGTTGTGTACTGTAAATGGTGTATATTGTGTATGATATCTGTTGAATACGGTGTATGATGTATATTGTGTACTGTAAATGGTATATATTGAGTTTGGTGTATATTGTGTACAGTAAATGGTGTATATTGAGTTTGGTGTATATTGTGTACTGTGTTAACAAGTATTGTGATATGACGGCAGTTGTTTGTATGATGCCAGATGGTATCTGAGGTGTATTGACTATGTCAGTTTTATATTGTGTATGATATCAGATGTGTACGTGTATTGTATCTGTGTTGTGTATGATAACAGTTGTGTGTAGTGTATGATGACAGCTGTGTATGTGTGATGTATATGATGACAGTTGTGTATGTGTTGTGTATGATGTGTTGTAAATGATGACAGGTGTGTGTTGTATTTAATGACAGTTGTGTATGTGTGTTGTGTATGATGACAGTTGTGTGTGTGTTGTGTATGATGTGTGTTGTATTTAATGACAGTTGTGTATTGTGTATGATGTGTGTTGTATATGTGTGTTGTATAGGATGAGTGTTGTATTTAATGACAGTTGTGTATGATGTGTGTTGTATTTAATGGACGGTTGGTTATGTGTTGTGTATGATGACAGTTGTGTATGAGGTGTGTTGTATTTAATGACGGTTGGTATGTTGGTGTGTATGATGACAGTTGTGGATGTGGGTTGTTATGATTTGTGTTGTATTAAGACAGTTGTGTATGTGTGTTGTATTTAATGACAGTTGTGTATGTGTGTTGTATTTAATGACAGTTGTGTATGTGTGTTGTATTTATGACAGTTGTGATGTTGTGTGTTTTTATTTAATGCAGTTGTGACGTTGTGTTGTAATGTAATGACGTTGCTGTTATGATGTATGTTTCACCTATGAATGACAGTTATGTTGATTGGTTGTGTATTCTAGATGACGTTGTGTATGATGTGTGTTGTATTTTTGGTAAGTCTGTGGTACTGTGTGTGGTATTAGACAGTTTGTGTATGATGTGTGTTGTATTTAATGACAGTTGTGTATGATGTGTGTTGTATTTAATGACAAGTTTTGTGATGATGTGTGTTGTATGAATGACTTAGTTGTTAGATGTGTTTGTATTAATGACGTTGTGTTTGATGTGTGTTGTAGTTAATGACAGTGTGTATGATGTGTGTGGTAGTTATGAAAGGTGTGTATAGGTGTGTCTGTATTAATGACAGTGTGTATGTGTGTTGTATTAATGACAGTTGTGATGTTGTGGCTCCATTTAATGACATATGGATGATGTTTGTTGTATTTAATGACAGTTGTGTGATGTGTGGGTATTAATGACAGTTGTGTATGATGTGTGTTGTATTTAATGAAGTTGTGTATGATGTGTGTGTATTAATGACAGTTGTGTATGTGTGTTGTATTTAATGACAGTTGTGTATGATGTGTGTTCCATTTAATGACAGTTATGTATGATGTTTGTTGTATTTAATGACAGTTGTGTATGATGTGTGTTGTATTTAATGACGTTGTGTTAGATGTGTGTTACATATGAATGACAGTTATGTTGATTGGTTGTGTATTTAATGACTTGTGTATGAGGTGTTGTATTTAATGCACAGTTGTGGTTTGATGTGTGTGGTATTAGACAGTTTGTGTATGTGTGTAGTGTGTGATGTGCAGGTTGTTATATGACAGTTGTGTATGATGTGTGTTGTATTAGATGACAAGTTTGTGTGTGTGTGTTGATGTAATGACTTATGTTGTGTGTTTGTATTAATGACCGTTGTGTATGTGATGATTGTGTTGTAGTGGTTAATGACTGAGTGTTGTATGTTATGATGTTGGTATTATGAGTGTGTATTGTCTGTTTAATGACAGGTGTATGTGTGTGTGTATGATGACAGTTGTGATAGTGTGTGATTAGCTCGTATTGTTAATGACAGTGTATGGATGTGATGATTTTGTTGTATTTATGACAGTTGTGTATGTGTTGTTGTTATTAATGACAGTGTGTGATGTGTGTTTATTAATGACATTGTGTATCATGTGTGTTGTATTTATGACAGTTGTGATGATTGTGTGTTGTATTAATCGACAGTCGTGTGATTATTGAATGTGTGTGTGATGTAGTTCCCTTAATGACAGTTGGTATCGATGTTGTGTTCTTCTAATGACCGTTGTATGATGTGTGTTGTATTTAATGACAGTGTGTATGAGGTGTGTTGTATTTAATGGACAGTTGTGTATGATGTGTGTTGTATTTAATGACAGTTGTGTATGATGGCAGTTGTGTATGTGTGTTGTTTATAATGACAGTTGTGGATGTGTATTGTGTATAGTGACAGTTGTGGATGTGTGTTGTATTTAATTACAGTTGTGTATGTGTGTTGTGTATGATGGCAGTTGTGTGTTGTGTATGATGTGTTGTATGTTGTGTATGAGACCTCCACACACCCCTATATCTCCCCCTTACACTATTAACATCCCCAGTTCATTACCTTCCCACTGTGTCCTGAGTTTCCTCCTCTCTTCTTCCCCCACATGGACTCAGTGCACCAGACTAATCTTCCCCCGGAAACACCAGCGTTTCATTCAGTTCCGGTTACAAGCTAAAGAAAAAGAGGCGTGGCCTTTAGACGGATGAGAGGAGGAACTATTATCACGTGGGGTTGTTCCTGTCTTCCGGGTGTGTAACCTTGGAAACCGAGGTAAGCTGGGCTCTGTGTTCCACAGGCTGGATATAAAGATATAACATGGGAAGGGACTCAGAAGGAACATCACTGACCTAAATCCTTATATATGGAGAAGATATTGTACTATAGGATCTGTACCTATAATTACCATGGAGCCTCACCAAATAAATTCCCCAGTGTCCATCACTGGTCCCTGGTCTAATGTCCATCACTGGTCCCTGGTCTAATGTCTATCATCACTGGTCCCTGGTCTAATGTCCATCACTGGTCCCTGGTCTAATGTCCATCACTGGTTCCTGGTCTAATGTCTATCATCACTGGTCCCTGGTCTAATGTCCATCACTGGTCCCTGGTCTAATGTCCATCACTGGTCCCTGGTCTAATGTCCATCACTGGTCCCTGGTCTAATGTCCATCACTGGTCCCTGGTCTAATGTCCATCACTGGTCCCTGGTCTAATGTCCATCACTGGTCCGTGGTCTAATGTTTATCACTGGTCCCTGGTCTAATGTCCATCACTGGTCCGTGGTCTAATGTTTTTCACTGGTCCCTGGTCTAATGCTTATCACTGGCCGCTGGTCTAATGCTTATCACTGGTCCCTGGTCTAATGCTTATCACTGGCCGCTGGTCTAATGCTTATCACTGGTCCCTGGTCTAATGTTTATCACTGGTCCCTGGTCTAATGTTTATTACTGGCCACTGGTCTAATGTTTATCATCGGCCTCTGGTGTAATGTTCTCGGGTGGCCTCTGGTCTATAATCCATCTATTTCTCACAATACAGCACATCAAGTATATCACTATTAAAAGAGATTTGCATGTATGTTTCTAGTCTCACTTTTATTTATATATCAATCTCAATAATATGTTGTGAGAAGCAGGAAAGCTGAGACTGGATACATGTCACTTCCAGTGAGTGTGTACTTTATGGTATGGCAGGGTTTAATGATGTGAGTATAGAAACAAATTGCTAATCGCTGTGTAATATTCAGCGCTATATAAGAAAACTACAATAAAGGCAAGTGATTCATTCCTCTAAGCACGGGGAATCATTTTTAATCTTTAAACATTGCAATGGGTTACAGGCATCTCCTTGTCCACCTATAATGTGTTCAAGTTTGATCACTAGAGTAGTAGTGATGAGTGGGATTTTCAGCCCTGACTGCCAAGACGTAAAAGGACATTAATATATTAATATCACCTGCAGGCACGACCCATATGATCTGTCACTCTCCATACTGGATTCTATAGGAACCCAATAATTCTTATCTGACAGCAAAAGACATTGCAATTATGTTTATAATGAGCGTGCTTGACTCCCTTTTAACCCTGCAGTATTATTATCGGATTTGTTGCTTCAAAACTTCTGCGCCATTTTGCTACAGGAAATGTCAAGGGATCCACTTTTGCTTTTGTGCCGTTGGGAGAAAGACAAGGAATAGCATGTACGATCCTTTGTTTGTTTTAGTGTCTCGCTAAATTATACTCAATTACTGTAGCGATAATAGCTGCAAGGAATTCATTAAAATTCATTACCAGTTCAGTAAATCATTACGAGACCACTGGTCGGTGCATTGCTTTTGTACGGGAAAAAAAAATTTAATTCAAATGAAATAATTCCCAGTTCACCACTTATTGCTTCTTAATTTCATTAAATATTTCAAAGATGGAAAGCGCATCTGGCCTTTTCTGATGGCTTTCCTTTCGTTTTATTGGCACGATCCTACAAATGGCGCTCGCCTTTTCCCTCCTGGACATTTATTAAAACGTACGCAAACTTTGCCTGTTCGCTTTTTTTTAATTACATTTCCAGATTTATACTTGCAGATTAAACCAAAAAAACACGAAGATATGTGATTTATAAGGATCAGTTACAGGAGGCTGAATTATTGCAAATCCCCAAAATATTTTAGGATATTTCATTTAATGATGAATCTTTCTCAAGGGCCCTAGTGATGTTGAGGACACTGCTGCCTCAGATTGTTTGGTTTAAAGCAGACAGGTATACGGTGCTTTTTGAAAATTCTTTTAATTCCTCGGAAACCCCTGCTACATATGGGATGACCATGTTCTTCCTCCTGTCTTGCTTTTCCCCTTCACTGTTGGTATACGTGTTCTTTTCTTTCCTTCTACTTCTTGGGTCAAATTGTCCAGTCCGGATATTCAAGTTTTAAGGGCTCCTCTGAGATTTTTCATTTCTTTAGCTTTGACTCTCTGTTAGTGGGGATGTTCTCAGCTCTGTGTTGCAGGGTTCTGATGATGCCTAGTTTGTGATCTGAATGCATTCAAAAGGTCCCTAACACCTGGCTGTGATATGCTAATTGGGATTTTCCAGGGTACATAATTGCCAGCAGATTCTTGTACAAGTCATTCTGAATTGAGAAAGCCAGTCGGATGACTAGCGAAACGTCTTCAAGAACTAAACTTCTAAAGTCCAGCTGACCTAGCTTAATACGACAGATATCCCATGACCTGGATGAATGAATATTACAGATATACCGTGACCTGGATGAATGAATATTACAGATATACTATGACCTGGATGAATGAATATTACAGATATACCATGACCTGGATGGATGAATATTACAGATATACCATGACCTGGATGAATGAATATTACAGATATACCATGACCTGGATGGATGAATATTACAGATATACCATGACCTGGATGGATGAATATTACAGATATACCATGACCTGGATGGATGAATATTACAGATATACCGTGACCTGGATGAATGAATATTACAGATATACAATGACCTGGATGGTCGACTATCATGAATATTACAGATATACCGTGACTGGATGAAGAATATACAGATATACCAGACCTGGATGGATGAATATTACAGATTATACCGTGACCTGGATGAATGAATATTACAGATATACCGTGACCCGGATGAATGAATATTACAGATATACCATGACTTGGAGGATGAATATTACAGATATAACGTGACCTGGATGAATGAAAATTACAGATATACCATGACCTGGATGGGATGATATTACAGATATTACGTGACTGGATGAATGAATATTACAGATATACCGTGACCTGGATGGAATGAATATTACAGATATACCGTGCCTGGATGAAGGAATATTACGATATACCATAAGGATAAATGAATATTACAGATATACCGTGACCTGGATGAATGAATATACAGATATACAGTAACCGGATGAATGAATATTACAGATATACCGTGACTGGATGGATGAATTTAAGATATACCATGACCTGATGGATGAATATTAACAGATATACCGTGACCTGGATGAATGAATATTACAGATATACAATGAACCTGGCTGAATGAATATTACAGATATACCGTGACCTGGAGATGAATATTACAGATATACCATGACCTGGATGGATGAATATTACGAGTACCAGACCTGGATGAATGAATATTATGGTATAAACCTGACCCATGATGAATGAATATTACGATATACCGTGACCTGGATGAATGAATATTACAGCTATACCGTGACCAGGATGAATGAATATTACCGATTACCGTGACCTGGATGGATGAATATTACAGATATCCATGACCTGGAGATGAATATTACAGATATACCGTAACTGGATGGATGAATATTACAGATATACCGTGACCTGGATGGATGACTATTACAGTATTCGTGACTGGAGGGATGAATATACCGATATACGTGACTGGATGATGAATATTACACGATATACCATGACCTGGATGGATGAATATTACAGATATACCGGACCTGGATGGATGAATATACAGATATACCGTGACCTGGGTGAATGAATATTACAGATATACCGTGACCTGGATGGATGATATTACAGATATACGTGACCTGATGATGAATATTACAGATATTACCGTGACCTGGATGAATGAATATTACAGATACCACGTGACCTGATGGATGAATATTACAGATATACCTGACCTGGATGAATGAATATTACAGATTATACCATGACCTGGATGGATGAATTACAGATAACCGTGACTGGATGGGATGAATATACAGATATACCATGACCTGGATGGATGAATATTACAGATATACCATGACCTGGATGAATGAATATTACAGATATACCATGACCTGGATGGATGAATATTACAGATACACCGTGACCTGGATGGATGAATATTACAGATATACCGTGACCTGGATGGATGAATATTACAGATATACCGTGACCTGGATGAATGAATATTACAGATACACCGTGACCTGGATGGATGAATATTACAGATATACCATGACCTGGATGAATGAATATTACAGATTACATGACCTGGGGAATGAATATTACAGTATACCCGTGACATGGATGGATGAATATTACAGATATACTGTGACCTCGATGGATGAATATTACAGATATACCGTGACCGGATGAATGAATATTAAAGATACCACCGTGACCTGGATGGATGAATATTAAGCAGATATACCATGACCTGGATGAATGAATATTACAGATATACCATGACCTGGATGGATGAATATTACAGATACACCGTGACCTGGATGGATGAATATTACAGATATACCATGACCTGGATGAATGAATATTACAGATATACCATGACCTGGATGAATGAATATTACAGATAAACTATGACCCGGATGAATGAATATTACAGATATACCATGACCCGGATGAATGAGAACCTTCACAAACACAAATATGATGACGTTAGATTGGAAAAAGTGATAAAATCTACTATTTACAAATTGAAAACTTTGAAATTAGGAGAAAGACATAAGGTAAGTAAAAAAAAAAGTGGGGTTTTAAATATTGCGAATGTGGGGTTTTGTTGGGGCTTTTTACATGCTCAAAGGTGAAGCAGTGCGGGAAGCTACAATCATTGACTATGAAATGACTGATTGAAGCTAACTGGTAAATTAAATAGGATAGGGAGAGAATGATGACTTGGAACCTCCCCTTTCAGCAATATGCAAATAAGGAACAAAGTCTTCTGGGTAATTACCATGTTTCCATGGAAAATTTTAGGAAAGCTGTATCTTTAAAAAGACTTTTAGAGCATTCCACAAGATAACTGGAAGAACCAGGAAGAAGACTAAGGGGCCAGCAAACATTGGAGTGAAGATCTGCCTTCAGGAACGTCCTACAGCTGGGCAAGTATTGCATTTTGGGGTGTGAAAGTTTTTTTTGATACATTTATATGTGGGCATTTAACACATAATACCAAAATCCTATTGCACACCCTATTCAGTTAACATTGCACACATCGTACCTCTTATATTTTTCCAATTGTGCTTCTGCTTATAAACTTTCCTTTCTTTATGGATAAATGAAAGCAAATAGTTTAATCATTTGAAGCTCAGCAACCATGTCAAGGTTTCTAAACCAGCGGTGTTAAATGCTCTTATATTTCTGCCTTTTTAGAGATTTTCTGATGGGTAAAAAAAAGTAAATTATGTAAATTATTTTTCTGTTCAGAAATAAAAACTCCCCTCATGTGAATTATTCTTGTAGTCTGAGAGAGAATTCCCAGGAGGTGACCTTTTCTCCGGATGGGAGCTAAATTATAAGGTTTTTACATGAATAACTTTACCTATATGAATGTTAAAAGTTATCTAAAGCAATTTTTTCTTAATATTAAAGGGGAACCATACAAGTGGTGTTTATTATAAATGCTACATCTTAAAACCAAAAAACTTTATTTAAATGTACATAAACATAAAAACAACACACTTTCATTGACCCCCTCTGCTCACCGTGGCTCTGTGTGCATTAATGCATGTGGGTGCCATTTTGTAGAGAACATATAGGGGGAAATTATATTTGGTGGTTTTTTTACTTGTCACCTTTAGTTTGAAAAATGTTTATGTTCCCTTAGAGATAAGCCTGTCATTTTTTATCAGTAATCACCCACATGCATTTACTCCCTTTGGGGCTAATTGCTGCACAAGTCTCTGTCTGCACCAATGCAAGTAGGTACTGTTTTGTGGAAGATTTCTGCTTGTTTTTTTTAACGTATGCTAATGTTGGGGTTAACTCTAATGTTTAATCTATTTAAATCAAATAAAACAAATTTATACGAAAAACTGCACTATAAATACATGTATGAATGAAAGAAAGACACTGACGTGTAGTTTCTACATATATATATACAGTATATCACAGATAAAGCGTTGTTTCGTTTCAAAAACTTCAGGGTTTACAGAGATAAACAAATTTACCATTATTCCCTTTTCTACTTTTAAGCAATTTTCTGCTTTTTCTCTATTCACCGATACTAGTGCAGTACCATTCTATTCAGGATATCTGTGTTTCAACCAAATCTTATCCTACTCATCAAAATGTTGCACCTCACAGTGCAAAGTGCTGTTTTAGTTACGGGGGTGTCTACTACACGGAAAAAGTAACAAAAAGTTGCGCTTACCGATTTTATATCTTTTTTATTGCAAAAGACGCCCACACTGCCTGTACAAACGATTATTTTTTTACATAAATTTTTACGCTAGCTTATAGCTAGCAACGCCATTTTCATGTTCACCAGGAGCCACACACAACATATTGAAATGCGTTCGATTCAATATTGATCAGGGTAAATCTCCCTTAATACGTTTTTGTATTAGAAGGTAAACAATGCACCATCTTTTCTATTTAAAAGGATGCTTATTATTTAGCAAATGGTCCGTTTACTAAAAATTTTTGTTGCTGTTTGAAAAACATAAGGAAGATGGACGTCTTTTTAGCCATTGTTTGATCATTCAGCCTGGAAAAAATTCTAATGGCAATAATTCTAATGATTTCAATCCAATCGAGGCTTTTATTTCTCCTGGAGAAAGCTGTCATTCAGTCAGTCTCTTCCAGCTTCAGAATAAATATACAGTGCGACCAAAACATTTATTTTCTGGGGGGAGGGTTTTGTTCATTTCATTTAAAAAGTATTCTAAATACTACTTTTATTCCTAACGTGAACAAAAAGTTATTTTAAAGATTTCCCTTTTCCTCCCCCATACATGCCATGTAACACCACCTAGAAAATGACTTTCTTCCTCTGTATAATTTCTATTTCCCGACGAGGTACCTCACGCGTGTCTTGAACGGAGAACATAGAAATTGGCCAATTTGGTTATATTTAGTTTTGTGAGCGATAAACCTGTTTATATTTAGAATGTACAAACTTGTTCGCATCTTAGAACGCTTTTTTTGCGTGGATAATTTCCAAATATCAGCGCACACCAGGCTAAGTGCAAAAAGCCAGAACATCACGTGTGTAGCACAATTAAAGGGTATCTCCACTCGTTTTTCTAAGTTTTGGTAATCCAGTTCTATTGAAGAACAGGAGGTAAAGGAGCTGTGCCTTACCTTCCGTTCTTCAATAGAACAAACAGGAGCCAGGAGAGAAGGTAAGAAACTTACCCGCTCGCCCGCTCCCCCGGCGCATGCGCATAGAAGACAAGGTCCGTTGGGACCTGTCAGACTACTCGCCGGGGGAGCGAGCGAGCGGGTAAGTTTCTTAGCTTGTCACCAGTCTCCTGTTTGTTCTATTGAAGAATGGAAGGTAAGGCACAGCTCCTTTACCTCCTGTTCTTCAATAGAACTGGATTACCAAAACTTAGAAAAACGAGTGGAGATACCCTTTAAGTGAGAATAAATGCTTTTTGACAGCGGTGAAACTGCAGGGCCCTCCCCAGCTCATGGTGATCAGCTGAAATCCACTGTTTAAAAGACTGGTACCGAACCAGCAGAAGTTTTAAACAGCTGATCACGTGCATCTTTCCTGGGCACTAAGCCTGGTGTGTGCTGATATTTTGAAAACTATCTGGATAATAAGCACCAATAGGCATGGCATATCAGCAACACCCAGCATAAAGACACTACAAGAAGTTGGATGTGGATCATTGGAGTTTCCCATAGAACAAATTTATTTTTGCCTAGACAAATGATTGGTTCAGAAATGTATGGCCGCAGCACAATGCTCTGGTCACAATTTTTTATAAAAATGCATTTGAAGGACAATTATACTCAACTCATGCAGTAACTTAAACAGGGAGATTCAATAAAAGTTCTTGAAAATGGTGCTAATTTTGCCCCAACCAATCAGAACTTAGTTAACATTTGAAAGCTAACATCTGATTGGTTGGGGCAAAATTCCCACCATTTTAAACGATAAGAACTTTTATTGAATAACCCCCTAAATTTTCTAGCTCCTCTCCCTCTTTCATTAACATAAATAGGAAAAGTGTCAGTGACAATGACTGTGGGAGGAGTCAGAATAGGTTCGTACGCACGTCAGATCATTTTTCCAACCATCTTGTTATGCACTAGTTCTGCTAAAGACGGCTGTACATACATCAATGATAATGGATAGATAATGTTCGTTGGTAAAGGGGTTACGTGACGTACGTATTACGTGACGTTCGGAATATCGCGTGATCTTGAAATGTTGTACATATGTATTTCATTCAATCTTCCATTACACTCTACCGATAATCTGCCGACTATGTACAAACATACAACTATCGGCAGAAAGAAATCTGCAAGGCTGATCGACGGAAAAATCCAAGAATAGTCATGGATCGTTGGTCTTAGAAGATCGTTAAAGCTTCATTTTCGCACGAATGTCGCACGATGGGTCGTTCGCCGGGCAAATCGAAAATTATCTGACGTGTGTACGAGTCTTTACTCTCCTTTAACATTTATGCGTTGGGCTCAGTAAAAACAACACTGATAAAGTTCTGCTTTTCTGTGTATTGCCTGGATATTTTCTACATTCTTTTTGCTCTGTTTTTGTTTATGTGCTTTTAAGTCGGAAACCAATATGATTTTTGTGTCTTTTTTTCTTTGTCCGTCCTTTTTGCTTTTTAGTTTCTTGGACTCTTCACTGCTGGAAGAAAAACAGAAAAATAATAAACTGCTGCCAGTTTGAAGAAGTAGAAGTGCAGAGTAGGCAGAATGCTCCATAATCCGGGGAAGCAGCGAGAAGAGACTTTGTTAGAGGGTTCAGACTATCTGCATGAGGCTGATAAGGAGGCTGGAGAGGGAACAGATTGCTCTTATATTAGTGGGGCCAGTCAAACAGCAATGCAGGCTTTTCCACCTTATGCAAAAATGTCAGTCTCTGACAATATGCCCAAAGAATTATGAAAAGCCTTCATCTGTAACAGACAATATTACATAAGTACAGACCTAAAATGATCTAGTGGATAATGCACCCCCAACTGTAAATTATAAGGATATTATATAGTGGGTAATGCACCCCCAACTGTAAATTATAAGGATATTAGTTATATAGTGGGTAATGCACCCCCAACTGTAAAATATAAGGATATTAGTTATATAGTGGATAATGCCCCCCAACTGTAAATTATAAGGATATTAGTTATATAGTGGATAATGCACACCAACTGTAAATTATAAGGGTATTAGTTATATAGTGGATAATGCACCCCCTTCTGTAAATTATAAGGATATTAGTTATATAGTGGGTAATGTACCCCGAACTGTAAATTATAAGGATATTAGTTATATAGTGGATAATGCACCCCCATCTGTAAATTATAAGGATATTAGTTATATAGTGGATAATGCACCCCTTCTGTAAATTATAAGGATATTAGTTATATAGTGGATAATGCACCCCCTTCTGTAAATTATAAGGATATTAGTTATATAGTGGATAATGCACCCCCATCTGTAAATTATAAGGATATTAGTTATATAGTAGGTAATGCACCCCGAACTGTAAATTATAAGGATATTAGTTATATAGTGGATAATGCACCCCCAACTGTAAATTATAAGGATATTAGAAGTCACCAAGGAGTTCAGTGACCATATAAATGCACAAGGCTGCAGGGCACGGAAATTCAAGGTGACTTCTAATATCCCTTTAATTTACAGTTCGGGTGCATTATTTATTATAACCTACTACCCCTTTGTGGCTTCTGGTTTCCTTTTTCCTCCAGGAACTGTAAGATTATAAGGTTATAATCTTACAGTTCCTCCAATAGAAATCCACTGCAGGGGTAGGTTATAGCGTGATATCCCATTTGTTTTACTAATTCAGTTTGTCTGATATACACATTTCTAGACAGAGATAGTTGTGCTTTCCCCATGTATGATTTGTGAATGGTTTAAAGGAGAAGATGAAACTAACAAAGGGATATTTTGTCTGTTGTACGACCATTTGTGTTTTTGTATTGATGTAAAACGATGCCCGCTGTAGGCTGCTATTTGGAATCTGCAGTATCTCGGAACTATCTGTGTGAAAAGATTCATTTGGAGCAGATGGCATTTTGAGAGCGTCACTGAAATAGTTGTGTCTGGCTTGTTGGCATTATACTCATTGAAGCTCTGGGCTTGTGGATTTGATTCTGTACAGGTTCTCTGTGTTCCTATACACACTCAGAAATGCAATTTAATAACACTCCATTGTTATAAGATAATCCAACACCGAATTTAGAAAGAATATATAAAATGCTTGAAATGTGGCCCCCAAACATGGGGAACTGTGGTGTGCAAGCACGTTTATCCCAAATGAAAGGCCTGGTTCCTACCTTTAAAATGAGACATTAGCCACCTCTCTATGTATGTATGTATAATTTTATTTATAAATCGCCACTTGGGTACGCAGCGCTGTACATTATAACATACAGATTATACAGTATGTACGTATATGTTTATTTATATAGCACCACTTGGATACACAGCGCTGTACATTATAACAATACAGATTATACAGTATGTATGTATATGTTTATTTATATAGCCCCACTTGGGTACACAGCGCTGTACATTATAACAATACAGATTACCAGTATGTATGTATATGTTTATTTATATAGCGCCACTTGGGGACACAGCGCTGTACATTATAACAATACAGATTTATCAGTATGTATGTATAGTTTATTTATATAGCGCCACTGGGTACACAGCGCGTACATTATAACAATACAGATTATACAGTATGTATGTATATGTTATTTTATATAGCGCCACTTGGGTACACAGCGCTGTACATTATAACAATACAGATTATACAGTATGTATGTATATGTTATTTATATAGCGCCACTTGGGTACACAGCGCTGTACATTATAAAAATACAGATTATACAGTATGTATGTATATGTTATTATATAGCGCCACTTGGGTACACAGCGCTGTACATTATACAATACAGATATACAGTATGTATGTATATGTTATTATATAGCGCCACTTGGTACACAGCGCTGTACATTATAACAATACAGATTATACAGTATGTATGTATATGTTTATTTATATAGCGCCATTGGGGACACAGGCTGTACTTATAACAATACAGATTATACAGTATGTATGTATATGTTTTTTATATAGCGCCACTGGGGACCCAGCGCTGTACATTATAAAATACAGATTATACAGTATGTATGTATATGTTTATTTAATAGCGCCACTTGGGGACACAGCGCTGTACATTATAACAATACAGATTATACAGTATGTATGTATATGTTATTTATATAGCGCCACTTGGGGACACAGCGCTGTACATTATAACAATACAGTTATACAGTATGTATGTATATGTTTATTTTATAGGGCCACTTGGGTACACAGCGCTGTACATTATAACAATACAGATTATACAGTATGATGTATATGTTATTTTATATGCGCCACTTGGGTACACAGCGCTGTACATTATACAATACAGATTATACGATGTATGTATATGTTTATTTATATAGCGCCACACTTGGGGACACAGCGCTGTACATTATAACAATAACGATTATACAGAGTATGTATGTATATGTTTATTTATATAGCGCCACTTGGGTACCAGCGCTGTACATTATAACAATACAGATTATACAGTATGTATGTATATGTTTATTTATATAGCGCCACTTGGGTACACAGCGCTGTACATTATAACAATACAGATTATACAGTATGTATGTTATGTTATTTATATAGCGCCACTTGGGACACAGCGCTGTACATTATAACAATACGAGATTTACAGTATGTATGTATATGTTTATTTATATAGCGCACTTGGGTACCAGGCTGTACATTATAACAATACAGATTAACAGTATGTATGTATATGTTTATTTATATAGCGCACTTGGGGACAAGCGCTGTATTATACAATAAGATTATACAGTATGTATGTATATGTTTATTTATATAGCGCCACTTGGGGACCAGCGCTGGACATATTATAACAATACAGATTATACAGTATATGTATATTATGTTATATATAGGCCACTTGGGGACACAGCGCTGTAATTATAACAATACAGATTATACAGTAGTATGTATATGTTTATTTATATAGCGCCACTTGGTACACAGCGCTGGCATTATAACAATACAGATTAATCAGTATGTATGTATATGTTTATTTATATAGCGCCACTTGGGACACAGCGCTGTACATTATAACAATACAGATTATACAGTATGTATGTATATGTTTATTATATAGCGCCACTTGGGACACAGCGCTGTACATTTATAAACAATACAGATTATACAGTATGTATGTATATGTTTATTTATATAGCGCCACTGGGGACACAGCGCTGTACATTATAATAGTACGATCTATACAGTATGTATGTATATGTTTATTTATATAGCGCCACTTGGATACACAGCGCTGTACATTATAACAATACAGATTATACAGTATGTATGTATATGTATATTTATATAGCGCCACTTGGGTACACAGCGCTGTACATTATAACAATACAGATTATACAGTATGTATGTATATGTATATTTATATAGCGCCACTTGGGTACACAGCGCTGTACATTATAACAATACAGATTATACAGTATGTATGTATATGTATATTTATATAGCGCCACTTGGGTACACAGCGCTGTACATTATCACAATACGATTATACAGTATGTATGTATATGTTTATTTATATAGCGCCACTTGGATACAGCAACCGTACATTATAACAATACAGATATACGTATGTATGTATATTGTTATTTATATAGCGCCACTTGGGAACAGCGCTGTACATTATAACAATACAGATTATACAGTATGTATGTATATGTTTTATTATATAGCGCCACTTGGGGACACAGCGCTGTACATTTAACAATACGATTATACAGTATGTATGTATATGTTTATTTATATAGCGCCACTTGGGGACACACGCGCTGTACATTATAACAATACAGATTATACAGTATGTATGTATTGTTTATTATATAGCGCCACTTGGGGACACAGCGCGTACATTATAACATACAGATTATACGTATGTATGTATATGTTTATTTATATAGGGCCACTTGGGTCACAGCGCTGTACATTATAACAATACAGATTATACAGTATCTTGTATATGTTATTTATATGCGCCACTTGGGTACACAGCGCTGTACATTATAACAATACGATTATACAGTATGTATGTATATGTTTATTTATATAGCGCCACTTGGGTACACAGCGCTGTACATTATAACAATACAGATTAAACAGTATGTATGTATTGTTTATTTATATAGCGCCACTTGGGTACGCAGCGCTGTACATTATAACAATACAGATTATACAGTATGTATGTATAGTTTATTTATATAGCGCCACTTGGGTACACAGCGCTGTACATTATAACAATACAGATTATACAGTATGTATGTATATGTTTATTTATATGGCGCCACTTGGGTACCCACGCTGTACTTATAACATACAGATTATACAGTATGTATGTTTAATGTTTATTTATATAGCGCCACTTGGGTACGCAGCGCTGTACATTATAACATACAGATTATACGTATGTAGTATATGTTTATTTTTAGCGCCACTTGGGGACACAGCGCTGTACTTTTATAACAATACAGATTATACAGTATGTATGTATATGTTTATTTATATAGCGCCACTTGGGGACGCAGCGCTGTACTTATAACAATACGATTATACAGAATGTATGTATATGTTTATTTATATAGTGCCACTTGGGGACACAGCGCGGTATATTATAACAATACAGATTAACAGTATGTATGTATATGTTTATTTTATAAGCGCCACTTGGATACACAGCGCTGTACATTATAACAATACAGATTATACAGTATGTATGTATATTTTTTATTTATATAGCGCCACTTGGGTACACACGCCGTACATTATAACAATACAGATTATACAGTATGTATGTATATGTTTATTTATATAG
Source organism: Hymenochirus boettgeri (assembly GCA_019447015.1). Lineage (NCBI taxonomy): Eukaryota > Metazoa > Chordata > Amphibia > Anura > Pipidae > Hymenochirus > Hymenochirus boettgeri. The sequence continues at coordinate 15,566,640 of CM033471.1, read as the reverse complement.
CGCCACTTGGGTACACAGCGCTGTACATTATAACAACAGATTATACAGTATGTTGTTATGTGTTTATTATATAGCGCAACTTGGGTACACACGCTGTACATTATAATAATACAGATTATACAGTAGGTATGTATATGTTTATTTATATAGCGCCACTTGGGGACACAGCGCTGTACATTATAACATACAGATTATACAGTAGTATGTATATGTTTATTTATATGCGCCACTTGGGTACACGCGCGGTACAGTAAAACAATACAGATTATACAGTATGTATGTATATGTTTATTTATATAGCGCCACTTGGTACGCAGCGCTGTACATTATAACATACAGATTATACAGTATGTAGTATATGTTTATTTATATAGCCCCACTTGGGTACACAGCGCTGTACATTATAACAATACAGATTATACAGTATGTATGTATATGTTTATTTATATGGCGCCACTTGGGTACACAGCGCTGTACATTATAACAATACAGATTATACAGTTGTATGTATATGTTTTAATTTATAAATCGCCACTTGGGTACGCAGCGCTGTACATTATAACATACAGAGTATACAAGGGGATAAGTGCCATTATACGGATAATTTCATACATTGGTTAAGAAAGCATATATATAAATTATGTATAAATTGATACAACATGCCTCAACACATTAGGAACACCCGCGACCCCCCGAGCCTGATGAACACCCGTGACGAACGGCAGAAACGGACGATAGTCGTGCATGTATATGCGCTTAGTCGGGGGTCATTTGGCGATCCGCCAGGCGGTGTTCGGCAGGCTCGGGGTTTGGACAGGGCTCAGCGCTCGGGTGAACCTTAAGCTGCGCCAATATTATTTCAGCCCGGTAGCTTATTAGTTAACTACAATCGATTTACAGAAGTGTGCCACGCCTCCCAGATAATATCACTAGAAGGGAGCCTAGTAACATAACAAACATGGCCGCACCCAGAACCCGAGAAAGGGAGGAGCCAATGTACAAGAAATGTTATTAAAATAGTGAGACCTATGGGATACCAGAGGGTTAATTGCACCCTTAGGAACATATTATAACATGTTTATAATATTATTATTCAAACAAAAAAGATTTGCACCACAGTTCCCCTTTAAGGTTGAAAAGTCTGCATCTTTATTTAATCATTAAAACGAGCCCTACATCTGCACATCTCTTACGGCACCCTGTACTAAGCTTAAAATACTAAAAAAGATTTCCATTTAAAAGAACATTTCTAATAATTCAGGCAGAGAGGTTTGCTGGTCACATGGTTACAACCTGCTGAAAGCAGGAAAGACTGAAAACTTTTATAAAATCCTAACTTGTTTTTAAACCACAGTTCTCCTTTAATTTCCGTAGAATAGAGCACAGTAAACAGCCAATTAGAACTGCAGGTTTGCATTTCCATTATGGGGTGTGTGTAGGGCGGGAGGAGATAGGTGAAGGCACTCTATACTGCATCATGTAATAAAAGTCCTTATCATTAAAAATGGTGCTAATTTTGCCCCAACCAATTAGCTTTCAAACGGTAAGTAACATCTGATAGGTTGGGGCAAAATTGCCACCATTTTTAACAATAAGAACTTTTATTACATACCAGACTCTACTTACTGTGTACAAACTGGTTATTCAATAAAAGTTCTTATCGTTAAAAATTGTGCTAATTTTGCCCCAACCAATCAGATGTTAGCTTTCAAATGTTATAATGTTATAATAATATCTGATTGGTTGGGGCAAAATGAGCATCATTTTTAACAATAAGAACTTTTATTGAATCCTTATATTGTATTAATTCTTTTTTTTTGTCCACTAGATGGTGCAGGATCTTTTCACCGACTGAACGTATTCATTATTTTCAGTAAAGTAAGCATGCATAAAACAAGCCAAGGGGCTGATTCATTATTTTCAATGGACAGAACAAATCTATACAGAAAATATCAACATCCAGTACAAAATCGAGCGTAGGTAGGCAGGCGGTGGGGAGGCGAAGAGTTGACGTTCTGGGAGGGACTGCCATGGCCGATCCTAGAATGGGATTTCAGCCCTGGCCAGGTATTGATATCCCGAAAGATTCACTCTCCTTTACTGCAATGAAAATGATAATTGTAATGAAAATTGCAATACTGCCACCTTCTGTTCTGGAATTGTAAATGAGTGGTGAACTGCCAAACATGCCCCGTGAGGCCCAGCCATTCAATTACTTTTTTAACAGATATTCGACCTTTCTTTCGCCCCCACAACTTTTCACCTTTTTCTCTATTTCCAGAGACCCGTAGCCCAGAAGGGAGAGCGATGTAGCTATTAACATTGCAAGGCCCTAGAAATGCTTTACTGCGGTGCAAAGGGATTTTTCAGAGGCTGATAAACTTTAAGAAACAACGTGAAAGTGAAATTTCAGGGGGAAAAACATTTCGTAATAAAGAAAAATAATGAAATATAAAGATGTGGGAATAGGCCAAGAGGAAAGACATTTTAAATGAAATAGTGTCAGATGACTCACGTTTGCTTTTTACATCCTCCTCTGCCCTGCTGACCTGAAAAGCTTTTATTATAAGTTAAAGGTTGGACTTAAAGGAGAATTAAACCGAAATTTAAACCAGCCTGAATGGATTCCATGATTCTTAGCTTAAAGATAGATGTATCTTTCACCTCTCAAATAAGCTGCATTTTGTTTAAATTATGTAATTCAGTTTCTGGAATTCCTTCAGCCTTCCTACCAGAGTGTGTCCTGGACACTTTTACAGAGTTGCACATGCTCAGTTCTTTTGCTCCCCTCCCTTTCAGAACCATAACTATTGGCTGATCTTCCTGTAACCTGAATGTAATCAAGACTGAGCAGTAAGATAACCAATTGTTACTTACTAGGAAGGGGGCTACAGTAATCATGAAATGACATATACCTGCTCATATATTTACCTATATAAAATTTTTCATTTTTGGTTGAACTTGACCTTTAAATGAATTTCCTTTTTTCTCTATTGTCACACTATGCAGTTGGACAAGGAGTGGAAATTACAGAATGGCACAACACTGTGGACATTTCAAATTCAACTTGGATGTGTTTTTGCTAGAAAAGTCTTTTATTCCAGTTATTTATAAATTCTCCCCCGCTGTAGCGACAATTTCCGTGCTGATGCCTTTGACAGGCATCCAGCCCTGCTTAATGCACCAGGAGCGCACCCAACTGTGCATTACCCAGCTTAGCGGTCAGTGTCATCAGCGATCAGCCAGGTGCCCTTAGGGCGTACTCAGTGGCCCTTTCAGCGACATTTTTGACTCTGCTAAAAGCACCAGACAAATAGACCTTTTGAATTTCATAGCGTTAATAACATTTCAGCTTCTTGGAACTTTTCAAATGATTTTGGAAATAGAACAATACTTGTGAAGCAGAATGTCTGTGAAAACTATACGTGAGATGCAGGGCGGACGTGTTCAAAATGTCAATCGGCTCCTTTTATAGAATCGGATCAGAAAGTTTCTGAAAAACATGATGCAGAGAAAGAAAAATTCAAATCTCATCAGAAGTAACGTAAAATGAATTTATTCAGAAATAGTTGCAAATTGTAATTAAAGGACCGGATGAACTCGGAGAAAATCCAAATTCATAACTCAAAGGGGAAGTTCAGGGAAAGAAATCCTTCTTTTTAAAATTAATTATCTATTGATTTCATACACTTTTCTATGCTTTGCTGTGGTGAGTAGTGAGCTGCCATTTTAGGTTCTGTAATGGTTCTCCTTCTAACCAGAATGCACCACTTCCTTGGAATGTTTCTAACTATAATGTGTGCTGATTGGCTGTTGGATGGGTCAAACATGCTCAGATGTTGACTGAGCATCTGAGTCAAATGCAAGACCGTAACAGGTACTATTAGGCAATGCTTACAGGGAGGTGCGTTGTTCCTGGGGCAGAGCTTTTCACGTCCCGTTTCGCCGCCTGTAATGTTGGGCTGTATAATAACTGAATTACCTCTTTAATCAGCAGTTGCTGATGAAGGTCCAGAAGACTGGAGTGGGGGGGGGAATATATATCACCAGGTATTAAAGTTCAGAGATCCCAACCCTGACCAAATACTTTAAGATTAATTAGCAGTTAAAAGAAATGTAATGGATCCCTAATTAGCCGTGTAGCATGTGGCTTTTATAGGCGTGGAGTATGTAAAGTCACAAGCTGTTTAAGCCTTTCTGGCCTAGTTGTGTCACTTGCTCAAGTGTTTCCTTAATCTTTGAATGTATGAACTGTACCAGCGTGGCGAATGGCCTGTCGGGTTCAACATATCATACATACCATACTGTAAAGGCACGTGAACATGGACTTCTCAAAGACTCGGCCACACTAACCGCACCGTATCTAACCGCGTTTCCGATGCTAATTTAATTGACTGGCCCCAGTCAACTCAGCTTACTGCACACGTTTCAAAAACCCAGATATTTAGAACAAACAGCAAATAACGCATAGCGTACGCTTCCGCCCTGTTCAAGTGGGGCCTTGCCCTGAGCTTAGATGTTTATCTGCCCACGGAATATTCTCTATAAACCACGTTTACATTCAGAAAATTCTACCTCCTTTGGAAATGAAAAATCTCTTTCCTTTGAAATGAAAGACTTCAATGAATGGGAAAGTGCAATAGGCTCCGGATGAATCTAGTTTATCTCGAAACGAAGCCAAATAAGCGCTCGCTCCTACAAAATATCCGACTGCAGACGCGGTGACTTGAAAAGCTCCAGCCTACAATAATCATAAAACAACCAATAAAAACCTACGGTAGTGAAAAAGCAGAATAATGTGTCTTCCTAATGTTAGACTAGATGGACGGACACAAAAATGTCCTGCTGAATTTCCCCCCCTAAAGCCGTGACAAGGAGCGGCAATGTATTAGTTATCGTTACTGGCATCCGTCTGGTACCTTGGCTCCCGGTGCACTTGTTGGCGAACACAAAGCAAAAATAAATGTGCCAATTCTCTAGAAAACTGCTGCTCTCGACAACCTGCTACCGGAGTTGGCTCGGTTATTATTTTCTGTTAATTCGTTTATAAATCTGCCTGCGCTGTCTAGCTGTAAATGGGGGCATCTATCACGGCAAGCGTCGTCTTTGATTTGGCTAGGTAATTGCCTGTAGGAATAATATTTATTTACTTTATAGCACATATTAGTGTCACGCTAGAATATCAATATAAAGTCTATTGCTTGTTCGTTCATCCGATCGGGAAAACTGCCGTGAAACGGTCAGTCGGTCGGCCGAAAATATTTGCTGGTGTGTACCCAGTCTTAGATTTTTACAGGGTGTTAACTTTTTTTCTGATTGGTTAGTAGCATGGCCACACACTTGCTTGGGTTGTGTCCCAAACATGTAGCACACATGTTTTTGTAATAAGCCTGCACTGTTCAGAGCTACAGACCTGTGTCTTTGTATATCTCACCTGACTTATATTGCTTTAGGATTATCCGGTGGAATGGAAGCCGTAGGTGAGATACCTTACTTCCGAGCTGGACACCCTGGATGCCCTGACTTATCTAACCCACACTTAGGCCTTTTTGATAAGAATGAATCAAGTATTTGTAAATAGGAATAAAATGAAGCCAATATTATTATTGTAGATTTATATAGTGCCAACATCTTCAGTAGCCATTTACAATTACATGTATAAATTCTTATCATGCCCTGCCCCAAAGAGCTTACAATCTAATCACTTTATGTACACATACAACCTATCAGTATGTCTTTATGATTGTGGGGGAAACCGAAGTGCCCGGAGGAAACCCACGCAAGCACAGGGAGAACATACAAACTCCTTGCAGATGTGTCCAAGGGTGGATTTGAACTCAGGACTTCAGCGCTGTAAGGCATCAGTGCTAACCAATATGATAAGTGAATGCCTTCATTTGAAGAATATATCATGTATATATAATGTACGGTATATAATGTACAGCGCCCCAAGTCACCTTTCGCCAGGTGAATTTAAAGGTGCCCTTTTTGTTATCCCACCAAGATTTGCCAATTGCAAGACTGGCAGGTGAGATAGGAATGGCTGTGGACCATATCTAAGGAATGAGGAGGATCTAAGCAGGCTTTAAGAGTGGTCCAGCTGTCGGTGGGCTGCTAGGAGCTAATCCTCAATGTGCTCCCCTAGAGGCTGGGTTATCCATCCACTATCGTTAGGATAGGGAATCCGTTGGCTTGTTTAAGGAGTTTGATTGGAAATTACATTAACCATGGAGGTTATTTCCAAGGAACTGGGATTTCGGAGTTGATTCTCGGTGCAGCAGAAATAAGAATTCGGTATTAAATGGACAGTTGGGTTCAACACAAATTCACAGACTTCAAATTTACCTTCAGGTATAGAAGTCGAGTTGCGGGTAGGGACGGATTTACCAATAGCCACAGTAGGCACGTCCCTTGGGGCGCCTGAGGTGGGAGGGACGGCTGTCAATCTCCCACCAATCCAACCCCTTTATAGTCTATTTTCTTACCCAAAAAAGAGAAAACGGGTGTGGTTTAGGGGTGTGGTCTGTGTTTAGGGGTGGGGCTAAGGGCGCCAGGCTCTTTGGGCCTAAAGAGGTGTAAATCTGGCCCTGGTTGTGGGACTATTGAAGCCAATGTTTAGGTGGGATTACTGGGGTGTCACTGCCTATGGTGAATGTCCTTCCATCAATGTTCACACATCAATTACTTTTTATTGAGGTTGGTTCTTATCTGTTGGCCCAGAGAAGAGTAAAGTTTTTTGGGATTGATTGTGGTGTTAGATCAGGAGGTCTGGAAATGGACTGGGTGAGGAGGGATAAGGACTGGGCCCATAATCGTTATTTAATGGAGCGTTTGGGGTTCTCGTCATTAAAGAGACAGGTTCATTGACCAATTAAATTACTGGAACATTCACAGGGCAAGAACACACATTCAGCTGGTGCATTAGAATTAGGAAAAGGTCTTAGGAAGAGACAACTGACAAGAAATGGCCTTTGATAAATTACCATAAGGTGGACCCATACTGACCATCTAATCTCCATTCACAAGAGCTTGGATTGGTCATGATACAGTTGGTACTGGGGGGGGAGAGCACAAAAAACCCCAAAGCCCTTAACCCAACATGATCCCTCTCTGCAGCTTCCTAGTGGCCATCAGTCAAGACCTTGATGGCCAGTGACTGACAGCAGTTACCGTTGCTGCCTCCTCTGCTGCTGTGCATGCACATAAAAAGACCTTATCGGGAGGCCTATACCTGACAGCAAGGGATCGGGGTTCTGAATGAAACTTTAGAAGCATATTTGGAAGTACTGTAAGTCAGAGGTGTGTAGTAAGATTAAAGTAAGAGGCAAGTATAACAGAAACTAATTATGGAGGCCCTTAACATATATTCCGAGTTTTGTTAAGAGGGTGGAATGGCCATTTAAAATATTAACTGTACAGCAGGGAGAAGCTTTTTAAAAACCCGGTATGTGCAAATTCAAATTTCCTACATTGGAGATTCAAAAATGTGGAGAAATTGGCAGTTGCACCTGCAACCACACACACACACAGGCACACACACACTGACCCGGTCCCACACACAGGCAGACAGACACAAACAGACACACAGACAGAGACGCATACAGATATGCACATACAGACAGACACACAGATACAGACACGCACAGAGACAGACATAAAAACACACAGATACAGACACACACACATAAAGACACACAGATACAGACACACACACAGAAAGACATACAGACAGGCACATACAGACACACACACATAAAGACACACAGATACGACCCACACACAGAAAGACATACAGATACAGACAGAGAGAGACACACACAAACATAAAGACACACACACAGACAGACACGCACAGAGACAGACATACAGACAGGCACATACAGACACACACACATAAAGACACACAGATACAGACAGAGAGAGACACACAGACACACACACACAAACATAAAGACACACACACAGACAAGACACGCACAGAGACAGACATACAGACAGGCACATACAGACACACACACAAAAAGACACACAGATACAGACACACACAGACACACACACTTTTGTATTGGTATATGTGCTTTTTTGTATTTTTTTTCTATGAGTAAGAGAAATCATTGAATTCTCCAGTCCTATTGAGCTGTGTGTAGATTGTGTTTTTCATACCTATAAACTGATATCTGCACATACGTGACTATTTCTAGATTACACATATATATATTATTTCCAATTTGCACAATATCATTATCTAATCACATCTTCTGCCATTTGCATTCATGTCTATGTATTGGAAGAGAAGCCTTTATCCTCCTGTAGAGAGTAATTGGTGTAGTTCAGCTTTAAGCTAGCCAATAAAACATTAGCCTCACGTTGCACGGATGACATCACTGCTTCTTGGCTGAGCCTCTCTCTCTGTGTTCTGTCTCTGGTTACAACCAAGGCTGCAGGCTGCCTGTATGTGTATGTGTGTGTGTGTGTGCGTGTGACCAGGTGAACAGCCAAACAAGCTCTTGCTTTATTCTCTTTGCACATATATGTTCCTCTGCATTGTGCTTGGAAATTGATTGCATGCATCGTCGCTTTGCTGTTTGATGAAGACCCACGGGGTCAATGCCAGAGAGACTGTTGTAAAATGATTATTTTTTCTTTAAAAGAAGAGGAATGAAGGGGAGGGATTAACCAAGGTGGAAATTTTACCACCACCCCCCTCCCTCCTTCCCTTTATTCCTCCCCGAACTGCTTGCATGGATTTCTGTTTGACTGTGGGTTCTTTGTGGGCCATTGGGACCAGCTGATCGAGGAAAACACTCGCCCCTTTAAGACGTATAAGACAAATATCCTATTTTACCTCCTTGATATTGGATCTGGCTGAATAGGAGGATAAGATAATGATCTTGGATTAAATGGAAGCGAATGAATGAATTCAAATCCTAAACCTTTTATACAAAGCTTGAAATCTCCCCGGCGGATGTGTTTGTAAGAGGCTGGCAGGTTAGTGCTACTCCCCATGGTGCTGAAATGTCTGTTGTCTTTTCTCTATTTCCATTCCAGGGGAGATGAACGGACGGAGGGAGATGGAGACGTAGAAACACCAGTGACACCCAGAGCATTGAATGGTTTAGGGGGGGGAGAAGCTGCTCGAAGGATGAATGTTTGAGGTACATGGTCGGAGACAAAGACACAAGCTTCTTACCCACTAAGGTGGCTCCACAGGACAACCTAGAACCTGTGTAGCTATTCACACATTGGGAGGTTATCGACTGGACTGTATGTACAATGTGAGATGCTGAGCACAGGTTAAATATCAAGGGTGCACTGAGACTGTGCCTTGCAGGGAGACAACCTGCTGACAACACTTTACTGCGCCCACCAGACTGAGAAGGTTCACGGTTGGATATTATGACCATGTTCTGCCATCCTGCCCACCTACAAGGCACTTAAATTTGGAGGTCATTGGCCTGGTTGGGGCATCTCTGTTTATCAAGCTGGTTGAGACTTGTGTTATCCTCGGCTAGACTTTGTAGCTCTCGCCAGCAGACGGATCATCCATCTACCATGTTTGGATTGGGGATCCTTCAAAGGCACAGCTAAACCTGCAGGAAGCATCTCGCTTTCTCTCGAGCCTCTCCAGGCCTCCTGCACAAAGACTATCCATTCGGAAAATGTGGAAGGTACTGTGAGAGAGAGGATGGCTGCTGGAAGATTACTGCTCTATGCCGGCCTCTCTCTAGCTTTGTGTGCCTTGGGCATGCTGGCTGTAGCTATCTGTTCTGACCACTGGTACGAGACAGATGCCAGAAGGCACAGAGAAAGGTGCAAAGGCTTCACGAACAGAAGAATCGATCCTGGATTCATCTATAACTCCAACAATAACCTTCCTTTGAGAGCTAGCAGATCCAGGCTAGACCACTGGGAGGGCAAACTGCTTCTCTCCCGGAACCGTAGGCAGCTTTTTGCTATGAGTGCAGCAGATGAGTGCAATAGGCAGTATAACTCTACCAACATGGGCCTCTGGAGGAAATGCCATCGCTTGGGATTCGACCAGGACGTTGAAGATATCGTTGCCAAAGGTAAGGATATGGCACGTTGCTTGATATCTGACAGGGATGGTGATAACCTGGGACTCTCCAGATGTTGACGGAAGGTGGAATGTTGAATTGAACATCTGGAGAGTGTCAATGGGCCCAAAGATGGTCTAAGAGGTTGAGAATCAATGAAAGGGGTCACAATGCGAGGGTTTTTGTTATAGTGACTTTTTAAAGGACATCTATACTGTAACAATCAACTTTGTAACAATGGAAAATACCTGGAACAGGGAGGAAGGATTGATTATCCCTGCCTCCCAATATTGTTTGGTTGAGGAGCTACAGCACATAAATCATCTGCCAGGTTAGTGTCCTGGGCCTTCCTGTATTAAAGATAGTGCTGAAGCACTCAGGAAGCCTGGCACAAGCAGTTTTGTTTGTGCTGCCAATCCTCAGATAAATGATATTGGGAGGTAAAAAATACCAATCCTACCTCCCTAACCCATGTACTTTTCATTTTAACTGTTTTTGAAAAAATATACAGTTCTCCTTTAATGGTGAAAACAAGGAATAGTTTGATGTAATGATACAATCAATGGATGTAGTGGTTCAATCAATCAACACTCTGCTCACATAATAATCTAACCTTTTCGCCCCAAAGGAATCCAGTACTAGCCACGTCTTAGTGACGGACCAGTGACCTTTTTACGGTGACCCCAATCATTGTCAGCTCATTCAATTTTTGTTTAGCTCCTGTGATATCCAAGAGAGAGAAAAAAGAGAGAATCCCATCCAATCACGTCCCAGTTTACGCATTACATCATTTTTTAATATTCTTTCTACTTTCTACATTGCGTTGTCTTATCTTGTAATCTGTTGTGCCTAGTGTAATCTCTGGTTGTTTATGGCTGGACAGTCTGGTTCCCTGTACTGAGGGCTTTTATTTGTCTATTCTCTGCTAGACAGATATTTCTTACATTGAGAATAATGGAGGTTTTTTTGTATGCTATTCCAATGTTATAACTTCATTTTATTACTGTAGATTGACTGAGACAACAGATAGAGAGAGAGAGAGAGAGAGAGAGAGATAGATAGATAGATAGATAGATAGATAGATAGATAGATAGATAGATAGATAATAAATAGATATATAATAAATAGATAGTGAGATAGATAAGTAGATAGATAAACAGATAGATAGATAGATAGATAGATAGATAGATAATAAATAGATATATAATAAATAGATAGTGAGATAGATAAGTAGATAGATAAACAGATAGATAGATAGATAGATAGATAATAAATAGATATATAATAAATAGATAGTGAGATAGAAAGTAGATAGATAAACAGATAGATAGATAGATAGATAGATAATAAATAGATATATAATAAATAGATAGTGAGATAGATAAGTAGATAGATAAACAGATAGATAAATAATAGATAGTAAATAAATAGATAATCGATAGATGGAAAGAGAGCAAGAAAATGAAGGATAGATAGATAGAAGGGTAGATAGATAGATAGATAGATAGATTGATATATGGAAGAGAGAATGATAGATAGATAGATAAACAGATAGAGATAGATACATAGATAGAAAGATCGATATATAGATTGATAGATAAACAGACAGATAGATATGTAGATAGATAGATAGGTAGATAGATTGATAGGTAGACAGACGGATAGATATGTATATAGATAGATAGGTAGATAGATTGGTTGATTGATAGGTAGACTATCTGTTATCTGCACATGTAAATAAATGTTTTGCACAAGACCTGTGAGTGCTTTGATATCTCATATGTTGGTCTAATATACATGGATCCAGTTCTGCAGCACCCAGGCATTGGAAGCAATCTGAAGGCAGAGTGCACACTAACTGGTTAATCTAGATAAATAGATAGACAGACAGACAGACAGATAGATATATATATATATATATATATAGAGAGAGAGAGAGAGAGAGAGAGACAGAGAGAGATAATAGATTGATAGATAGGTAGATAGACAGTCTGACCGAATGATAGATAGATAGGTAGAGAGATGATAGATAGATAGATGATAGGTAGATAGATAGATTGATGATAGATATTGATGATAGATAGATTGATGATAGATAGATAGTAGATAGACAGACAGACTGATAGATAAATAATAGATAGATAATAGGTAGATAGATAGACATATAGGTAGATAGATAGACATATAGATAGATAAATACACAGACAGACAGACTGATAGATAATAGATAGGTAGATAGATTGATAGACAGACTCATAGATAGACAGACATATACATAGATAAATAGACAGACAGACTGATAGATAGATAGATAGATTGATTGATAGGTAGATAGACTGATCGTTCTGTTACTTAGAATAGACAAGAGGGATTTCACCAGTGATTCTATATCAATACAAGACTATGGATTGATTCATTGATAAAAAAATGACCTCTAGAAAAAAAAAAATGACCCATCACCAAAAATGAAACAGGACGGTGAGTGTTGTAGTTTAACCAAAGCTGTAGTGCTACAGGTTTCCAGTAGAGAATATTTCTAATTGAACTTGTGATTGTGTCTGTCCTTATTCTGGTTCTTATTGATGGACAAAGGTTCAAACAATCTGACGGCCACAAACAACAAATATATCTCTGACCTTATTAAATGGCTGATAGTGACGGTTTCACCAATAATCACAGGCAAGGGAATGGGAAAAATATTATGTCATCTTGAAGAATTTACTAAACATGGGGGGATACGAGATGCACAGATGTGATCACAATCATCCCACATTCTAACTGGCTATAATGAGAAATCCTCCAGAGAACTCTAACTACCCATCAGAGATAATCTCATTACCGCAAGTGTTATTTTAAAGTCTGCGTTAAAAACAACAGTTCCTGGAGCCAAACGGAGAAAAGTAACAGAACATTAATCTACTTGTTAGTGGAACAATAAATCCTATTACATTACAGTTTATATTCTTATAATCATTGTATGGCTATGTCATCAGTTACCATCAGTTTATCTATGTCAACAGTTACAATCAGTGTTTATCTATGTCATCAGTTATAATCAGTGTTTAGCTATGTCATCAGTTATAATCAGTGTTTAGCTATGTCATCAGTTATAATCAGTGTTTATCTATGTTATCAGTTATAATCAGTGTTTAGCTATGTCAACAGTTATAATCAGTGTTTAGCTATGTCATCAGTTACAATCAGTGTTTATCTATGTCATCAGTTATAATCAGTGTTTATCTATGTCAACAGTTACAATCAGTGTTTAGCTATGTCATCAGTTACAATCAGTGTTTATCTATGTCATCAGTTATAATCAGTGTTTATCTATGTCATCAGTTATAATCAGTGTTTAGCTATGTCAACAGTTATAATCAGTGTTTAGCTATGTCATCAGTTACAATCAGTGTTTATCTATGTCATCAGTTATAATCAGTGTTTATCTATGTCATCAGTTATAATCAGTGTTTAGCTATATCATCAGTTATAATCAGTGTTTAGCTATGTCACCAGTTATAATCAGCGTTTAGCTATGTCACCAGTTATAATCAGTGTTTAGCTATGTCATCAGTTATAATCAGTATTTAGCTATGTCATCAGTTATAATCAGTGTTTAGCTGTGTTATCAGTTATAATCAGTGTTTAGCTATGTCATCAGTTATAATCAGTGTTTAGCTTTGTCACCAGTTATAATCAGTGTTTAGCTATGTCATCAGTTATAATCAGTATTTAGCTATGTCATCAGTTATAATCAGTGTTTAGCTATGTCATCAGTTATAATCAGTGTTTAGCTATGTCATCAGTTATAATCAGTGTTTAGCTATGTTATCAGTTATAATCAGTGTTTAGCTATGTCATCAGTTACAATCAGTGTTTAGCTATATCATCAGTTATAATCAGTGCTTAGCTAGGTTGGAATGTTGTGTTTACACAATAAGCTACAACCTTATATTGTACTGTCTAGGGGAAGATATATGGTAACTCCCACCTATATGTATAACTATTGTACTGTCTAGGGGAAGCTATATGGTAGTTCCCACCTATATGTATAACTATTGCACTGTCTAGGGGAAGCTATATGGTAACTCCCACATATATGAATAACTATTGCACTGTCTAGGGGAAGCTATATGGTAACTCCCACCTATATGTATAACTTTTGCACTGTCTAGGGGAAGCTATATGGTAGCTCCCACTTATATGAATAACTATTGTACTGTCTGTTTAAGTGGAAAAAAAAACAGACTGCAGATAATGAATAAGTTATAGTTTTATGGAAATAATAAAAGGTTGAGAAATGCTGATGTAAGCGCAGTACAGATTTGCATAGATAAGAATATCGTACAACCGCTCCTACATTACATTTCCTGCAGATTTACTAATTCACAGACACACATAATACTACATGGATCCTGCACACAGTGTAAGAATCTGATTGGTTAGTATACCTGATTGTAACCAATTCTGATTAGTTAGGCTGGGTACACACCAGCAGCTATTTCCGGCCAACCAACCGATAGTGCTGTGTATCGGTTGGTTGGCTGGGAATATCTGATGGTGTGAGGCGGCCGTGATAGGGACTGTCGGTAAATCATTGCCGATCGTGCCTTTCCTTATGTGACCGTATGATCAGTCGTAGAGATGGGCGAACTTTCAAAAGTTTGGTCCGTTTTCGAACTTTCGAACTATATCGAAAGTTCGAAAACGGACCCATTAAAGTGAATGGGAGTCAAATAGTTGGAAAAGTTCTAATGAAATACAATTGAAATATTAATGGTAACTTAATGTAAATGGCTGTTGGACCTGGGAAATGGTCTGGGGAACATGTTCCAATATCCGGGACATTCTGTAAAAATCAATTTTACTCTCACTCGCGCTATTTTCGAGTTTGTTTGCACCTAGGTACCATGGACATTTTACTCGCTGATTCGATGCTCGCGTATAGGCTTTAATGGAGACTTTACTCGTAGATTCGATGTTCGCGCCTAGATACCATTCGCTGATTCGATGCTCGCGTATAGGCTTTAATGGACACTTTACTCGTAGATTCGATGTTCGCGCCTAGGTACCATGTACATTTTACTCGCTGATTCGATGCTCGCGTATAGGCTTTAATGAAGATTTTACTCGCGTATTCGATGTTCGCTCCTAGATACCATGGACATTTTACTCGCGGATTCGATGCTCGCGTATAGGTTTTAATGGAGACTTTACTCGCTTATTCGATGATCGCGTTCGCGCCTAGATACCATGGACATTTTACTCGCGGATTCGATGCTCGGGTATAGGTTTTAATGGAGACTTTACTCGCGGATTCGATGTTCGCGTATAGGCTTTAATGGAGACTTTACTCGCGGATTCGATGTTCGCGTTTGTGCCTAGATACTATGGACATTTTACTCGCGGATTCGAAGTATAGGTTTTAATGGACACTTTACTCTCGGATTTGATACTCGAATGGTCGAACATTCGATATTTAGCGAAAGCCTGAAAATATCGAAAATCCGCATCCGGGATAGTTCGAGAAGTCCAAATTCGTTCGAATTCGAATAGTTCGGCTCGAACTCGGGTTCGAGTTCGAGTTCTAGTCCATTTCTAATCAGTCGTGACGTTTGTTATAACGCTCTGTCGGGAGAGAAACTTGGCTGGTGTGTACCCAGCCTAATAATCACATTCTTCCAAAAAGAATCTGATTGTAACCAATTTTGACTGGAAAACAATCTGATTGGTTAGTATACTTCTTTCAGAAAGAATCTGATTGTCTGTTCCCCAGACCATTTCCCATATCCCAGAGCCATTTACAGTAAGTTACAGTATCATTTTTACAAAATTTTCTAAAATTTCCTGACAATTTAAATTTTCTAAAATTTTCTAATGCGGCTCAAAAATAGAATGCGGGAGAGCTCGAAAAACAGTGTGATCTTGTGGAAAGTTTTTTTTAAAGTTCTGGATTTATGAATGTGTCCTGCAGACCATTTCTCCGGTCCGAGAGCCATTTACAGTAAGTTACCATTGCTATTTTACCTTGTATATTGTACTATGTAAACAAGTATCACCCGAAGTAGATTATCTCCCACCCCAAGATTCTATAATTCTGATGAATGAGCCTTTTAGTCCGCAGAGCAGTTGAAGTCATTAGCAGACAGAGTTCACTTAGAACTGTTCTTTCTACAGATTGCTTCAATACAACACAAATTACAGCAAAGCTGCAGGAAATTAGTGACGCCTCTAGATTCTGCCTGCAGGAGATGATCTAAACCCTAGGACAGACCATGCTAGGTAACTGTCTGAAGGAGATAATCTAAACCCTTGGACAGACCATGCTAGGTTACTGTCTGAAGGAGATAATATAAACCCTTGGACAGACAATGCTAGGTTACTGTCTGAAGGAGATAATCTAAACCCTTGGACAGACCATGCTAGGTTACTGTCTGAAGGAGATAATCTAAACCCTTGGACAGACCATGCTAGGTTACTGTCTGAAGGAGAATAATCTAAACCCTTGGACAGACCATGCTAGGTTACTGTCTGAAGGAGATAATCTAAACCCTTGGACAGACCATGCTAGGTTACTGTCTGAAGGAGATAATCTAAACCCTTGGACAGACCATGCTAGGTTACTGTCTGAAGGAGATAATCTAAACCCTTGGACAGACCATGCTAGGTTACTGTCTGAAGGAGATAATATAAACCCTTGGACAGACCATGCTAGGTTACCTGAGGAGTAATCTAAACCCTTGGACAGACCATGCTAGGTTACTGTCTGAAGGAGATAATCTAAACCCTTGGACAGACCATGCTAGGTTACTCGTCTGAGGAGATAATCTAAACCCTTGGACAGACCATGCTAGGTTACTGTCTGAAGAGATAATATAAACCCTGGACAGACCATGCTAGTTACTGTCTGAAGGATAATATAAACCCTTGGACAGACCATGCTAGGTTACTGTCTGAAGGAGAAATATAAACCCTTGGACAGACCATGCTAGGTTACTGTCTGAAGGAGATAATATAAACCCTTGGACAGACCATGCTAGGTTACTGTCTGAAGGAGATAATATAAACCCTTGGACAGACCATGCTAGATTACTGTCTGAAGGAGATAATATAAACCCTTGGACAGACCATGCTAGGTTACTGTCTGAAGGAGATAATATAAACCCTTGGACAGACCATGCTAGGTTACTGTCTGAAGGAGATAATATAAACCCTTGGACAGACCATGCTAGGTTACTGTCTGAAGGAGATAATATAAACCCTTGGACAGACCATGCTAGGTTACTGTCTGAAGGAGATAATCTAAACCCTTGGACAGACCATGCTAGGTTACTGTCTGAAGGACATAATATAAACCCTTGGACAGACCATGCTAGGTTACTGTCTGAAGGAGATAATATAACCCTTGGACAGACCATGCTAGGTTACTGCCTGAAGGAGATAATCTAAACCCTTGGACAGACCATGCTAAGTTACTGTCTGAAGGAGATAATCTAAACCCTTGGACAGACCATGCTAGGTTACTGCCTGAAGAAGATAATATAAACCCTTGGACAGACCATGCTAGGTTACTGCCTGAGGAGATAATCTAAACCCTTGGACAGACCATGCTAGGTTACTGTCTGAAGGAGATATATAAACCTTGGACAGACCATGCTAGGTTACTGTCTGAAGGAGATAATATAAACCCTTGGACAGACCATGCTAGGTTACTGTCTGAAGGACAAATATAAACCCTTGGACAGACCATGCTAGGTTACTGTCTGAAGGAGATAATATAAACCCTTGGACAGACCATGCTAGGTTACTGTCTGAAGGAGATAATCTAAACCCGGACAGACCATGCTAGGTTACTGTCTGAGGAGATAATATAAACCCTTGGACAGACATGCTAGGTTACTGTCTGAAGGAGATAATATAAACCCTTGGACAGACACATGCTAGGTTACTGCCTGAAGGAGATAATCTAAACCCTTGGACAGACCATGCTATTACTGTCTGAAGGAGATAATCTAAACCCTTGGACAGACCATGCTAGGTTACTGCCTGAAGAGAGATAATATAACCCTTGGACAGACCATGCTAGGTTACTGCCTGAAGGAGATAATAAACCCTTGGACGACCATGCTAGGTTACTGTCTGAAGGAGATATATAAACCCTTGGACAGACCATGCTAGGTTACTGTCTGAAGGAGATAATATAACCCTTGGACAGACCATGCTAGTTTACTGTCTGAAGGAGATAATATAAACCCTTGGACAGACCATGCTAGAGTTACTGTCGAAGGAGATAATATAAACCCTTGGACAGACCATGCTAGATTACTGTCTGAAGGAGTAATCTAAACCCTTGGACAGACCATGCTAGGTTACTGTCTGAAGGAGATAATCTAAACCTTGGACAGACCATGCTAGGTTACTGTCTGAAGGAGATAATTAAACCCTTGGACAGACCATGCTAGGTTACTGTCTGAAGGAGATAATATAAACCCTTGGACAGACCATGCTAGTTACTGTCTGAAGGAGATATCTAAACCCTTGGACAGACCATGCTAGGTTACTGTCTGAAGGAGATAATATAAACCCTTGGACAGACCATGCTAGGTTACTGTCTGAAGGAGATAATATAAACCCTTGGACAGACCATGCTAGGTACTGTCTGAAGGAGATAATATAAACCCTTGGACAGACCATGCTAGGTTACTGTCTGAGGAGATATCTTAAACCCTTGGACAGACCATGCTAGGTTACTGTCTGAAGGAGATATATAAAACCCTTGGACAGACCATGCTAGGTATACTGTCTGAAGGAGATAATTAAAACCCTTGGACAGACCATGCTAGGTTACTGTTCTGAAGGAGATAATATAAACCCTTGGACAGACCATGCTAGGTTACTGTCTGAAGGAATATATAAACCCTTGGACAGACCATGCTAGGTTACTGTCTGAAGAGACAATTAAACCCTTGGACGACCATGCTAGGTTACTGTCTGAGGGATAATATAAACCCTTGGACAGACCATGCTAGGTTACTGTCTGAAGGAGATAATATAAACCTTGGACAGACCATGCTAGGTTACTGTCTGAAGGAGATAATAAACCTTGGACGACCATGCTAGGTTACTGTCTGAAGGAGATAATATAAACCCTTGGACAGACCATGCTAGGTTACTGTCTGAAGGAAAATATTAAACCCTTGGACAGACCATGCTAGGTTACTGTCTGAAGGAGATAATATCAAACCTTGGACAGACCATGGTGGTTACTGTCTGAAGGAGAT
Source organism: Hymenochirus boettgeri (assembly GCA_019447015.1). Classification (NCBI taxonomy): domain Eukaryota; kingdom Metazoa; phylum Chordata; class Amphibia; order Anura; family Pipidae; genus Hymenochirus; species Hymenochirus boettgeri. Next base: position 15,547,307 of record CM033471.1, on the reverse strand, counting down.
AATATAAAACCCTTGGACAGACCATGCTAGGTGTTACTGTCTGAAGGAGATAACTAAACCCTTGGACAGACCATGCTAGGTTACTGTCTGAAGGAGATAATTTAAACCCTTGGACAGACCATGCTAGGTACTGTCTGAAGGAGATAATCTAAACCCTTGGACAGACCATGCTAGGTTACTGTCTGAAGGAGATAATATAAACCCTTGGACAGACCATGCTAGGTTACTGTCTGAAGGAGATAATCTAAACCTTGGACAGACCAGCTAGGTTACTGTCTGAAGGAGATATCTAAACCCTGGACAGACCTGCTAGGTTACTGTCTGAAGGGATATATAAACCCTTGACAGACCATGTAGGTACTGTGAAGGAGATAATTAAAACCCTTGGACAGACCATGCTAGGTTACGTCGAAGGAGATAATATAAACCTTGGACAGACCATGCTAGGTTACTGTCTGAAGGAGATAATATAAACCCTTGGACAGACCCATGCTAGGTTACTGCTGAAGGAGATAATATAAACCCTGGACAGACCATGCTAGGTTACTGTCTGAAGGAGACAATATAAAACCTTGGACAGACCATGCTAGGTTACTGCTGAAGGAGATAATATAAACCCTTGGACAGACCATGCTAGGTTACTGTCTGAAGGAGATAATTAAACCCTTGGACAGACCATGCTAGGTTACTGTCTGAAGGAGATAATATAAACCCTTGGACAGACCATGCTAGGTTACGTCTGAAGGAGATAATTAAACCCTTGGACAGACCATGCTAGGTTACTGTCTGAAGGAGATAATATAACCCTTGGACAGACCATGCTAGGTTACGTCTGAGGAGAAATTAAACCCTGGACAGACCATGCTAGGTTACTGCTGAAGGAGATAATCTAAACCCTTGACAGACCATGCTAGGTTACTGTCTGAAGGAGATAATTAAACCCTTGGACAGACCATGCTAGGTTACTGTCTGAAGAGAAAATAAACCTTGGAAGACATGCTAGACATGCTGAGGAGATAAACCCTTGGACAGACCATGCTAGGTTACTGTCTGAAGGAATAATCTAAACCCTTGGACAGACATGCTAGGTTACTGTCTGAAGGAGATAAATAAACCCTTGGACAGACCATGGCTAGGTTACTGTCTGAGGAGATAAATAAAACCCTTGGACAGACCATGCTAGTTACTGTCTGAAGGAGATAATATAAACCCTTGGACAGACCATGCTAGGTTACTGTCTGAAGGAGATAATCTAAACCCTGGACAGACCATGCTAGTTACTGTCTGAAGGAGATAATTAAACCCTTGGACAGACCATGCTAGGTTACTGTCTGAAGGGATAAATAAACCCTGGACAGACCATGCTAGGTTACTGTCTGAAGGAGATAATATAAACCCTTGGACAGACCATGCTAGTTACTGTCTGAAGGAGATAATCTAAACCCTTGGACAGACCATGCTAGGTTACTGTCTGAAGGATAATAAACCCTTGGACAGACCATGCTAGTTACTGTCTGAAGGAGATAATCTAAACCCTTGGACAGACCATGCTAGGTTACTGTCTGAAGGAGATAAATAAACCCTGGACGAGACCATGCTAGGTTACTGCTGAAGGAGATAATCTAAACCCTTGGACAGACCATGCTAGGTTACGTCTGAAGGAGATAATTAAACCTTGGACAGACCATGCTAGGTTACTGTCTTGAAGGAGATAATATAAACCCTTGGACAGACCATGCTAGGTTACTGCTGAAGAGATAATTAAACCCTTGGACAGACCTGCTAGGTTACTGTCTGAAGGAGATAATTAAACCCTTGGACAGACCATGCTAGGTTACTGTCTGAAGAGATAATATAAACCCTTGGACAGACCATGGCTAGGTTACTGTCCGAAGGAGATAATCTAACCCTTGGACAGACCATGCTAGGGTACTGTCTGAAGGAGATAATATAAACCCTTGGACAGACCATGCTAGGTTACTGTCTGAAGGAGATAATCAAACCTTGGGCAGACCATGCTAGGTTACTGTTGAAGGAGATTATTAAAACCTTGGACAGACCATGCTAGGTTACTGTCTGAAGGAGATAATATAAACCCTTGGACAGACCATGCTAGTTACTGTCTGGAAGGAGATAAATAAACCCTTGGACGACCATGCTAGGTTACTGTTGAGAGAATATAACCCTTGGACAGACCATGTAGTTACTGTCTGAAGGAGATAATATAAACCCTTGGACAGCCATGCTAGGTTACTGTTGGGAGATAATATAAACCCCTGGACAGCCATGTAGTTACTGTCTGAAGGAGATAATAAACCCTTGGACAGACCATGCTAGGTTACTGTCTGAAGGAGATAATTAAACACCTTGGACAGACCATGCTAGGTTACTGTCTGAAGGAGATAAATAAACCCTTGGACAGACCAGCTAGGTTACGTCTGAAGGAGATAATATAAACCCTTGGACAGACCATGCTAGGTTATGTCGAAGGAGAAATTAAAACCCTGGACAGAACATGCTAGGGTACTGTTGAAGGAGTAGATAATATAAAACCTTGGACAGACCATGCTAGGTTACTGTCTGAAGGAATAATATAAACCCTTGGACAGACCATGCTAGGTTACTGTCTGAAGGAGATAATATAAACCCTGGACAGACCATGCTAGGTTACTGTCTGAAGGAGATATATAAACCCTTGGACAGACCATGCTAGGTTACGTCTGAAGAGATAATTAAAACCCTTGGACAGACCATGCTAGGTTACTGTCTGAAGGAGATAATATAAACCCTTGGACAGACCATGCTAGGTTAATGTCTGAAGGAGATAATTAAAACCCTTGGACGACCATGTAGGTTACTGTCTGAAGGAGATAATAAAACCTTGGACAGACCATGCTAGGTTACTGTCTGAAGGAGATAATATAACCTTGGACAGACCATGCTAGATTACTGTCTGAAGGAGATAATATAAACCCTTGGACAGACCATGCTAGGTTACTGTCTGAAGGAGATAATATAAACCCTTGGACAGACCATGCTAGGTTACTGTCTGAAGGAGATAATATAAACCCTTGGACAGACCATGCTAGGTTACTGTCTGAAGGAGATAATATAAACCCTTGGACAGACATGTAGGTTACTGTCTTGAAGGAGATAATATAAACCCTTGGACAGACCATGCTAGGTTACTGTCTGAAGGAGATAATATAACCCTTGGACAGACCATGCTAGTTACTGTCTGCAGGAGATATATAAACCCTTGGACAGACCATGATAGGTTACTGTCTGAAGGAGATAATTAAACCTTGGACAGACCATGCTAGGTTACTGTCGAAGAGATAATATAACCCTTGGACAGACCATGCTAGGTTACTGCTGAAGGGATAATATAAAACCTTGGACAGACCATGCTAGTTACTGTCTGAAGGAGATAATATAAACCCTTGGACAGACCATGCTAGGTTACTGTCTGAAGGAGATAATATAACCCTGGAAGACATGCTAGGTTACTGTCTGAAGGAGATAATATAAACCCTTGGACAGACCATGCTAGGTTCTGTCTGAAGGAGATAATATAAACCCTTGGACAGACCATGCTAGGTTACTGTCTGAAGGAATAATATAAACCCTTGGACGACCATGCTAGGTACTGCTGAAGGAGATATTATAAACCCTTGGACAGACCATGCTAGTTACTGTCTGAAGGAGAATAATATAAACCCTTGGACGACCCTGCTGTTACTGTCTGAAGGAGATAATATAAACCCTTGGACAGGCCATGCTAGGTTACTGTCTGAAGGAGATAATATAAACCTTGGACAGACCATGCTAGGTTACTGTCTGAAGGAGATAATATAAACCCTTGGCAGACCATGCTAGGTTACTGTCTGAAGGAGATAATAAAACCCTTGGACAGACCATGCTAGGTTACTGCTGAAGGAGATAATATAAACCCTTGGACAGACCATGCTAGGTTACTGTCTGAAGGAGAGAATATAAACCTTGGGAGACATGCTAGTACTGTCTGGGGGATAATCTAAACCCTTGGACAGACCAGCTAGTACTGTCTGAAGGAGATAATACTAAACCCTTGGACAGACCATGCTAGGTTACTGTCTGAAGGAGATAATCTAAACCTTGGACAGACCATGCTAGGTTACTGCTGAAGAGATAATAAAACCCTTGGACAGACCAGCTAGGTTACTGCCTGAAGGAGATAATCATAAACCCTTGGACAGCCACCTGCTAGGTTACTGTCTGAAGGAATAAATAAACCCCTTGGACAGACCATGCTAGGTTACGTCTGAAGGAGATAAAATAAACCCTTGGACAGCCATGCTAGGTTACTGTCTGAGGAGAGATAATATAAACCCTTGGACAGAAATGCTAGATTACTGTCTGAAGGAGATAATATAAACCCTTGGACAGACCATGCTAGGTTACTGTCTGAAGGAGATAATATAAACCCTTGGACAGACCATGCTAGATTACTGTCTGAAGGAGATAATCTAAAACCTTGGACAGACCTGCTAGGTTACATGTCTGAAGGAGATAAAATAAACCCTTGGACAGACCATGCTAGGTTACTGTCTGAAGGAGATAATTAAAACCCTTGGACAGACCATGCTAGATTACTGTCTGAAGGAGATAATCTAAACCCTTGGACAGACCATGCTAGGTTACTGTCTGAAGGAGGATATATCTAAACCCTTGGACAGACCATGCTAGGTTACTGTCTGAAGGAGATAATCTAAAACCTTGGACAGACCTGCTAGGTTACTGTCTGAAGGAGATAATATAAACCCTTGGACCGACCATGCTAGGTTACTGTCCGAAGGAGATAATCTAAACCCTTGGACAGACAGATAGACGTCTGAAGGAGATATATAAACCTTGGACAGACCATGCTAGGTTACTGTCTGAAGGAGAAATATAAACCCTTGGACAGACCATGCTAGTTACTGCTGAAGGAGATAATATAAACCCTTGGACAGACCATGCTAGGTTACTGTCTGAAGGAGATAATCTAAACCCTTGGAGACCATGCTAGGTTACTGCTGAAGAGATAATATAAACCCTTGGACAGACCATGCTAGGTTTACTGCCTGAAGGAGATAATAAACCCTTGGACAGACCATGCTAGGTTACTGTCTGAAGGAATAATATAAACCCTGGACAGACATGCTAGGTTACTGTCTGAAGGAGATAACTAAACCCTTGGACAGACCATGCTAGGTTACTGTCTGAAGGAGATAATTAAACCCTTGGACAGACCATGCTAGGTTACTGTCTGAAGGAGATAATATAAACCTTGGACAGACCCTGCTAATTACTTCTGAAGGAGATAATATAAACCCTTGGACAGACCATGCAGGTTACTGTCTGAAGGAGATAATTAAACCCTTGGACAGACCATGCTAGATTACTGTCTGAAGGAGATAATATAAACCTTGGACAGACCATGCTAGGTTACTGTCTGAAGGAGATAATATAAACCCTTGGACAGACATGCCTAGTTACGTCTGAAGGAGATAATCTAAACCCTTGGACAGACCATGCTAGGTTACTGTCTGAGGAGATAATTAAACCCTTGGACAGCCATGCTAGGTTACTGTCTGAAGGAGATAATATAAACCCTTGGACAGACCATGCTAGGTACTGTCTGAAGGAGAGTAATATAAACCCTGGACAGACCATGCTAGGTTACTGTCTGAGGAGATAATATAAACCCTTGGACAGACCCGCTAGGTTACTGTCTGAAGGAGATAATAAAACCTTGGACAGACCATGCTAGGTTACTGCTGAAGGAGATAATATAAACCCTTGGACAGACCATGCTAGTACTGTCTGAAGGAGATAATATAAACCCTTGGACAGACCATGCTAGGTTACTGTCTGAAGGAGTAATATAAACCCTTGGACAGACCATGCTAGGTTACTGTCTGAAGGAGATAATATAAACCTTGGACAGACCATGCTAGGTTACTGTCTGAAGGAGAATATATAACCCTTGGACAGACCATGCTAGGTACTGTCTGAAGGAGATAATTAAACCCTTGGACAGACCATGCTAGGTTACTGTTGAAGGAGATAATATAACCCTTGGACAGACATGCTAGGTTACTGTCTGAGAGGATAATATAACCCTTGGAGCAGACCATGCTAGGTTACTGTCTGAAGGAGATAATATAAACCCTTGACAGACCATGCTAGGTTACTGTCTGAAGGAGATAATATAAACCCTTGGACAGACCATGCTAGGTTACTGTCTGAAGGAGATAATATAAACCCTGGACAGACCATGCTAGGTTACTGTCTGAAGGAGATAATATAAACCCTTGGACAGACCATGCTAGGTACTGCTGAAGGAGATATATAAACCCTTGGACAGACCATGCTAGATTACTGTCTGAAGGAGATATATAAACCCTTGGACAGACCATGCTAGGGTACTGTCTGAAGGAGATAATAAACCCTTGGACAGACCATGCTAGTAGTTACTGTCTGAAGGGATAATATAAACCCTTGGACAGACCATGCTAGGTTACTGCTGAAGGAGTAATATAAACCCTTGGACAGACCATGCTAGTTACTGTCGAAGGAGATAATATAAACCCTGGACAGACCATGCTAGATACTGTCTGAAGGAGATATTAAACCCTTGGACAGACCATGCTAGATTACTGTCTGAAGGAGATAATATAAACCCTTGGAGACCAGCTAGGTTACTGTCTGAAGAGATAATTAAACCCTTGGACAGACCATGCTAGGTTAGTCTGAAGGAGATAATATAAACCCTTGGACAGACCATGCTGTTACTTGCTGAAGGAGATAATATAAACCCTTGGACAGACCATGCTAGTTACTGTCTGAGGAGATAATATAAACCCTTGGACAGACCATGCTAGTTACTGTCTGAAGGAGATAATATAAACCCTTGGACAGACCATGCTAGGTTACTGCCTGAAGGAGATAATATAAACCCCTGGACAGACCAGCTTAGATTACTGTCTGAAGGAGATAATATAAACCCCTGGACAGACCATGCTAGGTTACTGTCTGAAGGAGATAATATAAACCCTTGGACAGACCTGCTAGGTTAACTGTCTGAAGGAGATAATATAAACCCTTGGACAGACCATGCTAGGTTACTGTCTGAAGGAGTATTAAAACCCTTGGACAGACCATGATGGTTACTGTCTGAAGGAGATAATATAACCTTGGACAGACCATGCTAGGTACTGTCTGAAGGAGATAATATAAAACCTTGGACAGACCATGTAGATTACTGTCTGAAGGAGATAATATAAACCCTTGGACAGACCATGCTAGGTTACTGTCTGAAGGAGTAATATAAACCCTTGGACGACCATGCTAGGTTACTGTCTGAAGGAGATAATCTTAAACCCTTGGACAGACCATGCTAGTTACTGTTGAAGGAGATAATATAAACCCTGGACAGACCATGCTAGGTTACTGTCTGAAGGGATAATATAAACCTTGGACAGACCATGCTAGGTTACTGTCTGAAGGAGATAATATAAACCCTTGGGCAGACATGCTAGGTTACTGTCTGAAGGAGATAATATAAACCCTTGGACAGACCATGTAGGTTACTGTCTGAAGGAGATAATATAAACCCTTGGACAGACCATGCTAGGTTACTGTCTGAAGAGAGAATAATAATATAAACCCTTGACAGACCATGCTAGGTTACTGTCTGAAGGAGATAATATAAACCCTTGGACAGACCATGCTAGGTTACTGTCTGAGGAGATAATATAAACCCTTGGACAGACCATGCTAGGTTACTGTCTGAAGGAGATAATATAACCCTTGGAACAGACCATGCTAGGTTACGTCTGAAGGAGATAATATAACCCTTGGACAGACCATGCTAGGTTACTGTCTGAAGGAGATAATATAAACCTTGGACAGACCCGCTAGGTACTGTCTGAAGGAGATAATATAAACCCTTGGACAGACCATGCTAGGTTACTGTCTGAAGGAGATAAATATAACCCTTGGACAGACCATGCTAGATTACTGTTGAAGGAGATAATCTAAACCCTTGGACAGACCATGCTAGGTTACTGTTGAAGGAGATAATATAAACCCTGGACAGACCATGCTAGGTTACTGTTGAAGGAGATATATAAACCCTGGACAGACCATGCTAGGTATGTCTGAAGGAGATAAAAACCCTTGGAAAGACCATGCTAGGTTACTGGAAGGAGATAATATAAACCCTTGGACAGACCATGCTAGGTTACTGTCTGAAGGAGATAATCTAAACCTTGGACAGACCATGCTAGTTACTGTCTGAGGAGAAATATAAACCCTTGGACAGACCATGCTAGGTTACTGTCTGAGGAGATAATCTAAACCCTTGGACGACCTGCTAGTACTGTCTGAAGGAGATAATATAAACCCTGGACAGACCATGCTAGGTTACTGTCTGAAGGAGATAATATAAACCCTTGGACAGACCATGCTAGGTTACTGTCTGAAGGAGATAATATAAATCCTTGGACAGACCATGCTAGGTTACTGTCTGAAGGAGATAATTAAACCCTTGGACAGACCATCTAGGTTACTGTCTGAAGGAGATAATATAAACCCTTGGACAGACCATGCTAGGTTACTGTCTGAAGGAGATAATATAAACCCTTGGACAGACCATGCTAGGTTACTGTCTGAAGAATAATATAAACCCTTGGACAGACCATGCTAGGTTACTGTCTGAAGAGATAATATAAACCCTTGGACAGACCATGCTAGGTTACTGTCTGAAGGAGATAATATAAACCCTTGGACAGACCATGCTAGGTTACTGTCTGAGGAAGATGATAACTAAACCCTTGGACAGAACCATGCTAGGTTACTTTGAAGGAGATATTATAAACCCTTGGACAGACCATGCTAGGTTACTGTCTGAAGGAGATAATCTAAAAAACCTTGGACAGACCATGCTAGGGTACTGTCTGAAGGAGATAATATAAACCCTTGGACAGACACATGCTAGGTTACTGTCTGAAGGAGATAATATAAACCCTTGGACAGACCATGCTAGGTTACTGTCTGAAGGAGGATAATATAAACCCTTGGACAGACCATGCTAGGTTACTGTCTGAAGGAGATAATATAAACCCTTGGACAGACCATGCTAGGTTACTGTCTGAAGGAGATAATATAAATCCTTGGACAGACCATGCTAGGTTACTGTCTGAAGGAGATAATTAAACCCTTGGACAGACATGCTAGGTTACTGTCTGAAGGAGATAATATAAACTCTGGACAGACCATGCTAGGTTACGTCTGAAGGAGATAATATAAACCTTGGACAGACCATGCTAGGTTACTGTCTGAAGGGATAAATAAAACCTTGGACAGACCATGCTAGGTTCTGTCGTGAAGGAGATAATTAAACCTTGGACAGACCATGCTAGGTTACTGTCTGAAGGTAGATAATATAAAACTTGGACAGACCATGCTAGGTTACTGTCTGAAGGAGATAATATAAATCTGGACAGACCATGCTAGGTTAAGTCCTGAAGGAGATAATATAAACCTTGGACAGACCATGCTAGGTTACTGTCTGAAGGAGATAATATAAACCTGTGACAGACCATGCTAGGTTACTGTCGAAGGAGATAATATAAACCCTTGGACAGACCATGCTAGGTTACTGTCTGAAGGAGATAATATAAACCTTGGACAGACCATGCTAGGTTACTGTCTGAGGGAGATAATATAAACCCTTGGACAGACCATGCTAGGTTACTGTCTGAAGGAGATAATATAACCTTGGACAGACATGCTAGGTTACTGTCTGAAGAGAAATATAAACCCTTGGACAGACCATGCTAGGTTACTGTCTGAAGGAGAAATAAACCCTTGGACAGACCATGCTAGGTTACTGTCTGAAGGAGATAATTAAAACCCTGGACAGACCATGCTAGGTTCTGTCTGAAGGAGATAATATAAACCCTTGGACAGACCATGCTAGTTACTGTCTGAAGAGGATAATATAACCCTGGACAGACCATGCTAGGTTACTGTCTGAAGGAGATAATAAAACCCTTGGACAGACCATGCTAGGTACTGTCTTGGGAAGATAATCAAACCTTGGACAGACCATGCTAGGTTACTGTCTGAAGGAGATAAATAAACCTTGGACAGCCATGCTAGGTCTGTCTGAAGGAGATAATATAAACCCTTGGACAGACCATGCTAGGTTACGGTGAAGGACATAATATAAACCCTTGGACAGACCATGCTAGGTTACTGTCTGAAGGAGGATAATATAAACCCTGGACAGACCATGTAGGTTACTGTCTGGGAAGGAGGATAATCTAAACCCGGACAGACCATGCTAAGTTACGTGAAGGAGATAATATAAACCCTTGGACAGACCATGCTAGGTTACTGTCTGAGGAGATGAGATAATATAAACCTTGGACAGAACCATGCTAGATTACTGTCTTAAGGAGTAATATAAACCCTTGACAGACCATGCTAGGTTACTGTCTGAAGGAGGATAATCAAACCCTTGGACAGACCATGCTAGGTTACTGTCTGAAGGAGATAATCTAAACCCTTGGACAGACCATGCTAGGTTACTGTCTGAAGGAGATAATCTAAACCCTTGGACAGACCATGCTAAGTTACTGTCTGAAGGAGATAATCTAAACCCTTGGACAGACCATGCTAGGTTACTGTCTGAAGGAGATAATATAAACCCTTGGACAGACCATGCTAGGTTACTGTCTTGGGGAGATAATCTAAACCCTTGTTTTCAGTTCTAAAAGATGAAATTAGAGAAGTCAATAAACAGATTTTGAAATAATTTGTAACAAAACCTTGGTCTCTCCCATAACACAACGATAACACAACAAGCGTTTTCCTGTTTTGTGTTTAGTATTGTACGTTAACTTCCAGTGAGTCTACCGGTAGTCCTCTACATTTCCTGTAACTCCCTTGTAAGCCTTGTGAGTTGTGAGAACACCTTGGAACAAGGGGACTGACCATTAATGATATACATAGAGCTTTGTATGGTGGATTCTCCAATCAGTGCGGACCTATGGGAATAAACACTGTATTCATTAGTAGACATTTACAGGAGAACGAAGTTAAAATATATGCAGTGCTACATTAATTCTGTCATTGCTAAATAGCATATTGCTGTATTTCTCACCATGAAACCCGGTAGAATTTTGGAGAAATCATCCATTTAATTCTGCAAGCTTCTGGCTTTTAAAGAGTGGGTCACTGACCCAGATACGCAGTTGCACATGCTCTGTTCTCTTGCTCTTCTGTGACAGAGCTGTCATGTAACTATTGGCAGTGATAAATAAGTGAGAATTAGGATTATGGAATCCGTTCAGGCTTATTTACATTCTAGCTTTAGTTCTCCTTTAAAACCTTTTTTTTTAATTTCTTTATAAGTGGCTAGTTCCGGCACAGAGGGCATTGACAAGACAATCGCCATGAACACGTGGCCCCACGGTACCTAACCCGTTGTCTGTAACAGTGCGGATACGGCTGGGGGTTCGGCGAAACTGGATCTGCCAGCGTTTTCAGTCTTGTTAGAACAGTTGATTGTTCAGATCAGATCTGGAACAATAGACGGGGAGGCGACTGCACCGCGGGGACTGTCAGGAGTCAAGGACACAGAACAGAACAGATATAGGACTTTATCTCCAGTGAACAGCGATAACCTCCAGCAGTGCATTGTTCTCAATGTTATAAAACACCCACAGTCAGAACTCACCCAGATCACCCATCAAACACTGGCAAACTGTACCCCAGGGTGACTGATTCGCCTTCCAACATGTTAAAAACATTGCATCATGGGAAGCTCGATACATTAAACACTTCATAAAGCAACGAACATTCTAAGTCGTCTGGAAAACCTGGAACTGGATTCACCTTCAACAGTGTTTATAGGCACAGGGAATAGGAAATATCAGGCAACTGGCTCCATCAAGAGGAAGGGGTTCACTTAGGCTGAGGCAACACTGGAAACGGCACGTTGGAAAATTTCGCTATTTTTTATTATGGAAACGCAAGCGTTTGTGAAAAAAAAATGGGGGCCGCAAAACGGATGCGCAATCGCATTTGCGTCGGATATTGAAGGGATTTTTGAGTTCCCGCGATTTCTATTTTAATCAAAATCGCATAGGAAAACGCGCCAGTGTGGCCCAGCCTTTAAAGTGTTAGGTACAGGTGGTGGCAGATAATAGCACGGGCATTTTTACCTTGGGGATAAACAGGACAATTGCCAAGGGCCCCAACTCCTAAGCAGGCCCCATAAGCTTTTAAAGGTCTAGGATTTTGGGGGCCCCATGCTATGCCCTGCCACAGACCTTATAAATAACCCTGCACTATGGTGCAACCAGATCCCCATCCCACACTGAATAGCTACGGTGATAAACTGAATATTGTCTAATTAGACATTACTCCAATCATTATTTACTGCTGTGCTGTCAGATTGGACTGAAATACTGTCCAATGACTGTCCAACGACTGTCCAACGACTGACCAATGACTGACTAATGACTGTCCAGTACTAGTGATGGGAGGTTTACAGGAAATCTTTAGGCTAAAACAAATGTGCTCCTGATTTTCTGCCCAGAAACCGTTACATTGATTTGTTGCTTGGCTTTTTCTTTAGTGTTTCCACACAAAGATCTAGAGGTTTGAAGTCAGGAAAATATTTAGCAGCAGTTCAGGGCAGCGCATGGCTTTGCCCTAACCGGTGATCAGGGTTCTAATAAGCGGCGGACACCAATCGCAAGCATCTAGGCCACACTGACACGTTTTCTCACGCGATAAGGGTATGCGCTTGTGATCATTCTTGCCACATTGCATGAGCTGCGCTGTGATCCGTTCTTGGAGCTCACACGGTTACCATTTTGTTTGCGATCGTATGCGCTCCGATTGTGGCCTACAGCGTGCGAGTTGTAGTCCGACATAGTGTGGCCTCGCTCTTTAACCCTCTTCCCTCTATACTGATTAATCAATTTAGTGCCATGTGAAGTCCGTTCCCCTTCCTACCCTAATCTTTAGTAAAGAAATAGGTGACAACATCATATACTCCTTACAACTAGTCCGTGTTAGAAAATGGAATGATCCACCCACATTTAACCCACCCAGGGTTCCTAGATCAGTGAAATATCTAGGGACACCTATTAAAAACACATGCAGCATGGCTGAGTTAGTGTCCCTATTAGATCTGGCTACCCAGAACCCATTCCAACTGCCCCCGATCTGTCTGAACCCTTCCTTATCACCCAATCACACCCTTCTATGGGAGCAAATCACTGTACGATACATTTAATTTCAGTTGAAAAATAAGGTGAATTACATCATTGATAAATTAATAAATATGTACTGTATATAATGAAAGTGCTAGACTCAAGGAAAGTGGTCCCTCCCCCAAGAGCAAATTGTAAGAGGTCCCTCCCCCAAAGAGCACATGAGGTCCCTCCCCCAAAGAGCTTACAATGTACAGCCGTATAGGTTTCTAAGGGAAAGGCCCCACTAGGCAGCGTAGAAGAATCACGCAGCACAATTGCAATGTTGCGTGATTCATGTGCGCTACCCTGCGCATGAGCTGCGATTCCTTTGATGTTAACCTATTGCGGCGCATGTGATGCACACCAAAAATGGTGATCACATGTGTATGTATGTATTTTATTTCTTATATATGTGCCGCGAAAAAGGGTAGATATCGCAGCGGTGGCAGTTTCGCTCATCCCCATCCTAACACAGCTCACACCAAAATAGCCTAGTAGGGCCAAGCCCTTAAACAGGACAGTTAGACCCAGTGCTGGTTTTAGGTGCTGGTCATGTGGCCCTTTTGCCTACTGGGAAGCGTTTATGGTTATTTGAGGTTTTGGTCCATGAGGCTCTGACTCTTCCCTGGTTTGTCCTGTTGGATTGAAAACAAAATTTAATTAATATTTAAATCCTGGGGTCAGAATTGGGCCCCTTTACCAGAATCGGGCCCCTTTACCAGAATCGGGCCCCTTTACCAGCCCTTCGTAACGTTGAACAAGGCAAAAAGCTTGGAATTCACCAGCCGATTGAGGTGGGCTGCACAGGGCAGCCAATGGGACGTGTTTGGGCTCCAAAATCTCCCTACTACATCTCCCAGCATCCCTGGCTGCAAGGTTGTAGTATGTTTAGGACTGGGCATGTGCAAAGGACATAATGGTCAGTGACCAAACGGCGTGGAATGTTGGGTAATAAAATACAAAAGCCCCATAGTAATAAGGTAAATTTCCCAGCAGCTTATAGCACAATCAGACTTAGATTACTGCTTTTATGTCAAAGTTCTCTGCCTTCTATTTGATTTTTCTTGTAAAATGTTCTTAATGTTCCATGTAGAAATGACCCATTTCTACAAACAGCTAAGTGCGTTCTATGTAATTATTATAGTGTGTGCGTGTAGGTAGCGCGTTGTCGTTAGGGCTGCGGACACAGTTCGTTCCCCGCCGACAGTGACATTTTAGAAACTGCAGTTTATTGACTTTTGTGTGGACAATCATCAAAATATGGATTGTTAAAGGTGCAGGAAAGACAGATCCGCAAACCCAATCACCCTGCAGGTGGCAGCAGCTAGAAATCACCGACATGTTTATTTACGACTAATGGTCTGGGGTCTGCACAATCCGCAATGCGAGTTTTATGTATTTCCACGTCATTACCTGGAGACGATCTGGTAATTAGAAAACCACAAATCATTGGGTTCCCGTAGAGTTCACAGGAAGGGGGGACATTCAATTCCAATAATATATGGCACAAAAAGTGTCCAGAAGACATCCCTTTAACTAATGCAGCTTACAAGATTCCTTATTGCCCACAAACATACAAGCTTCAAATCTATACAAAAAGTTGGTCCATATATACATCTATATATGGCCCCGGCCCATTGCTCAAGCCTTTTATACTATAGCCACATAAAATCAGGAATCTGGACCACGTTACCGCTAAACAACCTGGACACCATGGATTTTATTAGAACATGCTAAATAGTCATAGGCTTGCCCTTTAATAGGTGTATAGCTAACGTTACTCGTTTGTAGCGATACGTCCGGTTTCGTGGTGGAATTTCGACTGGGTGAAGCCTTACAGGATTCCATAGAAATTTGATGTTGAAAAGGCAAAAATCATAGTTTCTGCCCATATAAGCCGACTGATACATTTGCACTAATGCCCTAACAATTCCTTTTTAGTAAGATGTGTAAAATCAGCTTGATGGTGAACAATGTTTACACTTTACTAAATGTATTAAAAAATTAAAGATACAGGGGGTGGGAATTGACCATGCTTGGATGTCCTGGATAAAATATCGCACTTACAGCTCAGGGTGAATCCCGATTGGTCCTTTCCTGCTATGGGACTTTTCAACGTTTTGCTAAAAGAGCCACAATTGCAATTTAACTGCCCTTTGTAAATAGGTTAGTGTGCCTTTAAGAAGGAAACCGCAGCACCGTAAATATCGTTAAATCTCCCACCCACGGTATTCTAGATTTTTGCGGTAAAATCTAAATATTACGCAGGTGATAAGCCAAACACATCGTCAGAACTTTTAAACTTTTAAATTTACCGTAATTTCTCACTCGGCTCTAATTGGTGGCTGTTATTTCACTTTTGACTTTTACCATAAACCTTGACATTTCTTTGTAACTGTTTCAGAGGAGGAATTTATAAGGAGAGATAATGCTGAATTGCAATAACGATCCTTTAGTGTAGCAAATACGAGGTGGCTGTTTGAGATTGCAGAATAAAAGTAATGAGGTAGATGTGTGATGTCAGATCTTTTTTAGTAGATTTATATTATGGCATCATACAGAAAATATGACCAATACATTTAAGTTTATTTTCCTATGAGGACTTTGATTATACGTCAACTCTTAATCCCATTTAGAAACTCAATAGACTCGTACAATACGCAGACTATTGATCTGAAATGCCTTGCTCACAAAAACTTAAGGGAGATTCAGTAAAAGTTTTTATCATTAAGGCTGGGTACACATGGAGGGACATTTGTCCCAACCATGCGCTCGCTACGAGCGCGCACTCGGCCGAGACAAATGTCCGTTGGTCGCGGCAAATTCGTCCGCGGCCGAATTTGCGAGTGATCGATCCGCACGATCGATATTTACCGACACGTCCGATCGTGATCCATTGATGTTGTCGTGGCCGCCCGCCCCACACCAGCCAATATTTGCCGGGAATCGGTTGGTCGGACGAAAATATTGGCTGGTGTGTACCCAGCCTAAAAGTGGTGCTAATTTTGCCCCAACCAATCAGATATTAGCTTTAAAATGTTAAATAAGATCTGATTGGTTGGGGAAAAATTAACACCACTTTTAATGATAACATTTTTATTAAATCTCCCTGTTTATTTGTACCTACATTCAACCAGGCCTTTTTAGTGTTTAGTTGCCCTTTAATTTAAAAGCTTGTTTTTTTCCCCCCCATTACTTTTTAACTGTGTTATTGTGGAAAGAGCCTATTCCTCATACTGTGGTTCCTACATGGAAACATTTGTTTTATTTAAAACCAGTGAAAATTTACTGCTAATGAATAAATTCAACTTAAATCTGTCTTTTTTTTAATAATCTGCCTGTACAAATGTAACATCTTCACGGCTTATTAGCAATGCAAAATAAATCCCTTTTTGCAAATGAATTGAAATCATATTCATAGGAGAGGAGGAGCTGCCATATAGCTTTCCTAAAAGTCCATCCCTCAAATGAAAAATTGTTAATAGGTATATATCACCCCCAAGCCCTAAAACTGCAACAGTTAGAAATTTAAGAGATGTAAGCCTAACCTGAAATGCTACACAATGCCCTGTTACCTCTCATTCTGCTTCCTGCATTATGGATGTAACAGATGAAGGTTGAACATGCCCTTTAAGTATTCTTTAAAACAAAAATGCATTAAAAGGGAACTGTGGTCCAAAAATGACTTAAGGTAAATTGATAGGAATTGCTCTCCTGAGAATTTTTGCAATTTATTTTCATTGTTTATTTTTGTATAGTTTTGAAGGTATTTACATTTTTGTGTGAGATATGGCAGCAAGCATCACCAGGTCCCCTGCACTTCCTGCTCGGAAACCTGTCAGTCAATCTGCCCTGTGTCTCCTCCCCTTTGCAGCCCCCCTGGTCCCTCCCACTCATAGACCCCATGGTCCCTCCAGTTGCAGGCCCCCCCTTGGCCCATTCCCTTACAGCCCGATGTGGCCCCATCCACCCGCGGATTCCGTGGCCCTGCCCACTCGCGGGTGCCTAAGACCCACCCACTCGCGGGTGCCTAAGACCCACCAACTAACAGGTGCTGTGGGCCACTCTGAAAACTCTGTGGAAAGCTTTTTCAGGCAGGGAGAACTCTGCCTGAAAAGGCTGTTTTCACACAGTGGGAGAGAAGGGCTGTAGATTCCATTACCTTCTCTGTCAGGACTTTACACAGCAGAGAGGAGGAGGGACTTCCTGTCTCCCTCACACAATGAGGGAGTCTGAGGCTGTGCTCGCCGGCGGAACTGGAAGCCTTAGGAATATCACATGTCAGCCTCCCATCCATTAACATTCTGGTCAGTCATTTCTTTATATCTTGGGCTGTGGAGCACTTAGAGAGGTGGTTGATGGCTCGTTTTAAAGGTAGGAAACTGGCCTTTC
Source organism: Hymenochirus boettgeri (assembly GCA_019447015.1). Classification (NCBI taxonomy): domain Eukaryota; kingdom Metazoa; phylum Chordata; class Amphibia; order Anura; family Pipidae; genus Hymenochirus; species Hymenochirus boettgeri. The sequence goes on along the minus strand of CM033471.1, from coordinate 15,529,614 downwards.
ATTTAAACTCAACTTGTTTGGAGACCACAGTTCCCCTTTAAATCACATATAGCAGTGTTTAAAACACGTGTATTAAACACCTCTGCAATGGCAAACCGTATGGCCACTCCTCGTAGGTAGTACAAGGTCTATGGAAAGGATCTGGAGATTTTAGAAAGGAATGTCATAGTTACATTGTGTTACATTGTGTCTCTCTGACTCTCCTTATGTGTTTATTACAAACGTTGTGTGTATTTGAATGATTTCTTTGAGGAACTCTAACCCAACTGATTTTCTGTTGACATAATCGCTGTAAAGTGGCGATCAATACAATAAAGAAATTGCTCGCCGCCAAATTTATGTAACTTTTATAAAGCCATTAAGCTAATGTCGCTGTAATTCCTAATTATGGTGCTTAACTCACAAAATGGGTTTGATATGTGAAGTCTTTTCCAGGGACACTGAGTACATTAAATATACCATCATGTAGGGGTTTGGGTGGTCTGCAACAATTCGGGAATGAATGGGGATTTCAAACAATTTGGCAGCACGTGGGACTAGAAAGATGAGAGATGTGTATGAATGATTTACTGTCAACAGAATCCAGAGACGGATCCTTCAACTTCTATACGCAGTGCTGTGGGAGTAGAGGATTAGGATTAGTATGAGTAGGAAGGATGGCAGTTTATAGCTGGATTTTTTTATTTTTTTTACAATTAAAATCAAAACTAAATATTATATACCTTATTATCATACCTTATTATTGTACTTTATAATTATAGTCTATTGTCATCTCTTATTATCGTACCTTATAATTATTATTATTATGGATTTATATAGCGCCAACATCTTCCGTGGCGCTTTACAATTACATACAATTACATACAGGGTAAAACATATTATAAAAGTCATACATAAAACATACACAGGTAATACATAATATACGTAAACAGAGTGTGGAGTTTCTTACAGCAATACCGTGATACAATAGGAGAGAGAACCCTGACCAATGAGCTTACAGTCTGGAGGATATGGGGGTGAGACATAAGGTGACGGGAATCGGTAGGCTGTAAATAGATTGGCATTGGAGAGTGAAAGGCAGGTTGGATCATATTGGGTAGTAAGATGGGTAATGTCTAGACCAGGTTATATGGGGCCTGAAGAGGTGGGTTTTAAGGTTACGTTTAAAGGTATTAAGGGACGGTGAGTGACGGACAGATGGAGGAAGGGAGTTCCAGAGCAGAGGGGCAGCACGAACAAAGTCCTGAATATGGGCATGGGAAGAGGTGACAAAGTGGGTGAGAGGAGGAGATATTTTGCGGAGCGGAGGTTGCGCCTGGGATGATATCGGTGGATCAGCTAAGAGATATATGATTTTACTTTATTATCGTACCTTATTATCATAACTTATTATACCTTATAATATTTATACTTATTATAATACCTAATAATTATACTTTATTGTCATATCTTATTATTGTATCTTATAATTATACTTCATTATTATATATTATTATCATACTTTATTATTATACCTTTTTATCATTTATTATCATACCATGTTATCATACCTTATTATCATACATTATAATTATACTTCATTATCATCCCTTATTATCATAATTTATTATCATACTTTATTATCATACTTTATTATCATAATTTATTATCATACCTTATAAGTATACTTCATTATAATACCTTATTATCATCATTTATTATCATGCCTTAGTATCATACCTTATAATTACACTTTATTATCAAATGTTATAATTAGAGATTATTAAGATCGGGCAATGATCCCCGAACGGTCCTTTTGGCTGATAAAGTGTCCATACACGGGACGATTATCACCTGAAACAGTCGTTCCTACACATCGTGCGTCGCAGGTCGACTGTTGGTTGCGTCAATAGTGGGCGCGTCTGACAGTTTGCAGGACCGATCATGTGATCCCATAGGAAACTGAATCATCGGCCGTGATTTACCAATAGGAGTTCGGTCGCGACTGCCCCCACCCACAACCATGCGATATTTCCGACACTATCAGTCGGTCGGCCGAAAATATTGTATGGTGTGTACCCAGCCTAAGAACCAGAAAACTCTAAGTTCTAATCCACCATTCCCTATGTAGCCAGTTACACATCAAATAAAATCTCTCCTCTTTATCAAACTGTTATTTTGGGGGTTGTAAATTGATGGAATCTTGAGAAAATGAGATTGTTATGGGAATGGAAGGATAAGGAATCTGGTCTCAGTATGGGCATGAATGGAAGGTGGATCAATGGGACTTATGAAATGTCCTTCAACCACGAGTATTTATTCAAAAGAGAGTTTGCAATATTTTCAATTAAGCTCGGTGATGATTTGTCATTTAATCGGAGGTGGATCGGAGGTTAGTATAATTGTCCTTTAAGAAATTTTTGGACGGGGCTTTTGATTCAGATGATGATGTTCTGTCCCAGAAGTGGGCATGCTCCATAGCTCCAACCTTAAACTTGGGGGCAGAGCAGTGGTGCTGGTGATGTCACAGCTCACAGTGCTAGCAGGAAAAAACACCCTTTACACTGCTGTAACTTTGGATAGACTGCAGCTAGAAGCATGATCCGGGAGTCATTTTAAAGGTAGGAGTATGCTCTTTTCTAAAAAAGACCACTTGTATAGAGACCACAGTTCCCTTTAAATGGGAAATCACCCCAACGTATTAATTTGCTATTAGAATTCCATTTTCCTTTAAAGGAGAACTTAAAGCTAAAATATTAATTAACCTGAATGATAATTCCTAACTAGCAGATAGTAATAAATCTGGGGAAATCATCGGTCATTGTGCAGGGCTCAGTCTTACAGAGAGGCCACAGTTACTTAACAGTTTTAAAAGTACCCGAGAGGGAGGGCAGTAGAGAACCCACAGAGCGCGTGCAAAGTGTCAAGGACACACTCTGCTAGGAGGGCTGCTGAACTCAGGAAAAACCTTCAGAATAGATAATAAAACTAGCCAGTGTATGATCCCTGTGTTACCCAATGGGAATAGCATTAAAAGAATATTTTAAATATATGTGTTATATAAAATGATATATTAAGTTCATGGAAATATAAGCTCAACATCGGACTCTCTGTAATAAAGGTTTGACGCCGGGACGAGCAGCCTGTCCTTATCTCTCTGACTCTTAAAGGATTTGGTTAATATTTTAATTAAAAACTCTCCCTATCTCTTTCCATTTGCCGCGTCAGCTCACGCTTGGCAGAACAAGCTACATTAGCAGAAGTGTACATTGCGCTCCATTGATTTTGAAATGAAAGTTATTGAGTGGGTATTGCTGTGAAATACGGTGCCAATAACTGGCGAGCTTACTGCTAGTATATCACGGACGGGATTTGGGAAGCGTCCATTCGGGACATATACAGGCTTGGCGCGGCAGGTTGAAAAGGCTTCGGGCAACACATATTGACTTTGGGGTTTTTCAAAAATAAAGTGAAAACCGCAGAGGTTTGGACTTCTAACCTCCAGCAATCCTTGACAGCTGTCAGCTGGGAGTTATAGTTCAAGAACACCTTGGGCTGGTTAGGAAATATAATGATTGTTACACAAATGAAATATAGGTCATTGGTACTTTCGCTAGCTTTTTATTTAGACCGAGGGTCCTCGCTGTAACTTAGACCCCCCAGGCTTAGTTCAAAACTCCAAACGCGCTTTTCAGTTGTAGCTATACTGTATATATATAATATAGTATACTATACTATATACACTCCTATACTATAAGTATCCAATCCTATAACTATACTATATACACTCCTATACTATAACTATACTATATACACTCCTATACTATAAGTATCCAATCCTATAACTATACTATATACACTCCTATACTATAACTATACTATATACACTCCTATACTATAAGTATCCAATCCTATAACTATACTATATACACTCCTATACTATAAGTATCCAATCCTATAACTATACTATATACACTCCCATACTATAACTATCCAATCCTATAACTATACTATATACACTCCCATACTATAACTATCCAATCCTATAACTATACTATATACACTCCTATACTATAACAATCCAATCCTATAACTATACTATATACACTCCCATACTATAACTATCCAATCCTATAACTATACTATATACACTCCTATACTATAACTATCCAATCCTATAACTATACTATATACACTCCCTAATACTATAACAATCCAATCCTATAACTATACTATATACACTCCATATCTATACTAAATCCATCCTATAACTATACTATATACACTCCTATACTATAACTATCCATCCTATAACTAACTATATATATACACTTCTATACTATAACAATCCATCCTATAACTAACTATATACACTCCTACTATAACTATCCATCCTATAACAGACTATCTCCAATATCCACTCTTACTATAACTATCCAATCCTATAACTATACTATACACACCCCTATACTATAACAATCCAATCCTATGACTATACTATATACTCTCTTATACTATAACTATTCTATCTTGTAACTATACACTATTCTATCCTATACTATAAGTGTCCTTTCACAATACTATAACTATACAATATTCAATCCTATACTATGACTATCTGATCACAATACTATAACTTTACAATATTCTATCCTATACTATAACTATCCAGTCATTATACTATAACTATAGAATATTTTATCCTATACTATAATTATCCTTTACTATTACTATATAATATTCTATCCTATACTATAACTATTTTATACTATAACTATAGAATATTCTATCCTATACTATAACTATGCAATCACTATACTATAACTTTACAATGTTCTATCTTATACTATAACTATCCGATCATTATACTATAACTATCCAATATTCTATCCTATACTATAATTATCCTTTACTATAACTATATAATATTCTATACTATAATATAAATATGCTATACTATAACTATAAAATATTCTATACTATACTATAACAATCCTATAATATAATTATCCTATACTATACTACAAACATACTATACCATAACTATCATATAACTATACTATAGCTATACTATATTATCTCCTATACTATAACTATCATATAACAACCCTATCCTATAACTATACTATATACTATCCTATACTATAACTATACTATATCTATCCTATACTACAACCATATAATCCCTTACCATAACTATACTATACTATACTATATTATCTCCTAAACTATAAATATCTTGACGTATCCTATTTTATAACTATACTATATTCTATCCTATCATATACTATGCTATGTAATACATCCTATACTAAAACTATATGACACAATAACCATGATATTCTATACTGTATACTATGTTGTACTACTACACTATATTATAACTATGCTATCCTTTCCTATCCTATACTATGAGTATACTATAATAATGATACACTATTACCATACTATATTATAACTATATTATATTATTATTATACATAACTATCATATGATAAATATGCTTCACTATAATTAAATGTTTTCTGTTTGCAGGGCTTTTAATCTGTAATGGGTTTAATGATTTTGCTCTGAGTCTTACTATACTATAAACTTTACTGTAAAAATTTTTTTATTAAAAATGTAAATAACCTGGGACACGGAGGTAGGATTAATTATTCCTACCTCCCAATATTGTTTCCTTGAGGAACTACAGCATGTACAGTTTTTATCTGCCAGGTTAGTGCCCTTGGCCTTCCTGTATTAAAGATAGCACTAAAGAACTCGGGAAGTCTGGAAGAAAAAGTTTTCTTCCTTTTTTTTGAAAAAAACTTTATATACACTATAGTTTCTCTTTTACGTAATATGCTTTGCTATTTCTCTGTAGTCAAGACAATATAATTTTTTAGTAGACTAGCACCTCAGGGGTGTGGCCTGATAAAGAAGGGTGTGGCTTGATTTGGAAGGGCGTGGCCATATAAAATAAGCCAAGAGAGAGAAAGTATCTGCCTTAATTCTGCAAAGAAAGATTACAGAAAAACCTAATGATTCCAATTATTTCACAAATCGCCATTCAGCAGGGACGTATTAAGCTTCACTTCCCGTAAAGCGCACTGTCAGGAGAGAATCATTCGGTCACAGGGCAGCAAAGCGTCTGTTTTTGCAAAGGGTGTAATTAGAATCCAAATGGCAGATTTTGTGAGTCGTGTGACAAAGTGACCTTCACTGGTTACACAGAGAGGAAAGAACAGGCAGAAGAGTAAGACGATGGGTGTTGAATTTATCTCTGTTCCTCGGTAGACAGTTGTTACAAATGGGGCCACTCATGACCAACATATAAGGGTTAATTGGGTGCAGGAGACATCCGCCTTTTTTGTGAGAAAAGGTTTCTGAGAATTTTCCACTACACAAAAAAATACGCAGTTGTGCGTTTGCGGTTTTCGGTATATTTAAGATACCAGCAACAACGGATAAAAAGGTGTGCAGCAGTGCATTGTAGAAATTTTGTGTAAGAGTAACACTTAGGCCGCACTACAACGCACACTACCGTAGCCGGAAACACGTGGGATTGTGTGCGCTTTTTAACACGTAATCGGATTGCAATTGCCATCGTATCGCGCGTTATACAGCACTGGTGTGGCTTAGCCCTTACCGCCGCATGATAGCTGTAAATCGGTAGATTACGGGGACCACGACAAGCGAACACATCCCCCCAACCAATCACCGTAGAGACTTTTAAAAATGGCAAGTAAAAGCAAGCGTTGTCCCTGCCATATATACCAGCCTCACGCTCTCTTGCAGATAAGCAATTTGTGCACTTGTCGGAGGGGAGAGATTACATTTAAAGATGTCTGCTATTTAATTGATTCTAAAATTTGCTTTTACCGTACTCGCTACGGCTGTTAATCCAGTAGTTAACCTTTGTCTGGAAATGGAGACACCCACCGCCTTTTAAATGCAGAGTCACGTGCGTCTTCTGTGTCCGTCCATTAGGACATTGGCTTAAGCGGTTCTATTAAATTGGCTCTGATACCTAACACACTAACAGCGAGATGAAATATCCAATGCTATCGCTGACACATTAGTACGTTGGATAGCGCGGGATATTGCATTTGCCTGTTAGCGTGTAATACATTTTGCAATGGTTTTTGCGCTACTTTGTGCCTTTAAGGGTGATGCCCCACTACAACGCACCAAAGTGCATGCGTAATCACGAGCGTTATCACATGTTGTTCCACGTTTGCGCCAAAAACTGTGATCGCAAAATGGAAACAGATGCGCAATCGCACATGGGAAATCGCATGAACTTTTGCATTCCCGCAATTTCCATTCTAACCAAAATCGCATGCTCAATCGCAAGGGAAATTGTTCGCGCCAACACGGGAAAAGCGCGTTAGTGTGGCCTTGCAAAAATATGGAAATTAACAAACGTATTTTACGCAATGTATCAATGGTCGCAAAGTGTTTTATACGTCTCGGGAATGAGAGCAGGTAAGTTGCGATAACAAAATTTACCCCATAAACTTTCCATTTGTAAATTTCTCAATATTTAATCTTAACCGATAATGGCACCGGAAGTATGAAATACAATTTACCAACTTGCTGCCATTTTGGGTTCTAATAAAGCCTGCGCCCTATAGGCTCGATTATTCTCAGTGAAAAAAGACTGGCTAATCGCAAATTCTGTATTACAGGGGAAGTCTGTCACATTTCTGCATATGTGGCTACAAAGTCATTAAATACGGGTTAAAGGAACAGAACATGTCTAATTATCTTTGATGATTATACGGCATAATACATTGCTGCCAATGTGCTAATCTTTTGAGAATCCATCTCCTACCAGACTTCCGGTAAGATTTAGTAGGCACTGTTAAGATGCATTGGGCCCTAGATATGTGTGAACCAATCACAATCGCTGATGTTTTCTCAGTATTCTAGGGCTGACCAAGGGGGGCCACGTAGTGCCGGGTGCTGGAGGGCTGTGCATTGTGCTGGTTTGGCGGATGCAATATGGAATAAATGGGCATTAATATTATTATGGGTAATTATCTATCGGGTAAAATAAAATTCATTTGGAGGATCGGTCAGTGGTCCGGGGCCCCTGTTCGGTTCTGGGCCTTGGGTTGCCAATCAATCACATGGATAAACTGTCATTGGTCGGTTATTTACTGTCTGATCCAAGCTGATTGGTTTCTCTGGGTTGATGGAGTGAAACTAATTGGTATTTTGGAGAATTTGCTAAGTGTGCAGGGTGTGCTGATGTAGTGATTAGCTATTGATGTCCCGCCATATGAGTGGTGGAGGTGCGATAGAGGTTGGGAGGACAAACTCATGGCCAAGAAAATCACTTTAAACCCTCCTTGTACCTTGGTGCTGATTGTCTTTGGGTTAATTAAATGGATAATGGCAGATAAGGATTGCAAATTAGGGGTTTGGGATGCAAATCAAGGCTATATTCAGATCTGGCAATGCCCACCACCACAATCTCTCTAATACCTCTATGACATCATTAACTTGTGACATCATGTAGTTGGTGCTATGGTGAAGGGGGCATTCCCAGGGATGGGGGATGGGAAGATCCATTCAATACCAGCTCTGCTTTGTGGGAGCCATTTGTCCTCTATTAAATCTTAATTAATAATTTAACTTGAAATTCTAAGATGGAACGCTAAGTATCACGTGTAAACGCACATTGGCTCTTTGTTCATTATGGCTAATGGCAGGTTAGAGGGTTAAATGTAAAGTGCACAGTAATTTCCAAGGAAGACGCTTATCCCAGACCGAAAGGGGAATTTAACCGTGACACGTGTCGTGGGAGAGTGAACGGAAATTGCCATGATTTCTATGCAAAGTGCACCATAAATATAGATTTCTACCAACACAAACTCACTCCCTGACACCTACACCAATTAACTGATGAAATTCTTCATTACCTCCTGTGTGATTTCCTTCCATGCTGGATCCATTAGATGGCGCGGGGCGCTGACAGGCTGTTCTCTGTACGTTCGCCTCTGGATGGCTGTAAGTGTTCATTTGACAAGGGAAAGACATGTACAAAGTGACAGCGTGATGTATGGGGCCGCCCTCCATTAGAGCAGCTTGACATATTCCAACGAGGTTCCATTTGTAATCTAAGGGGAACTAAAGGTTCTTTATGAGAAACTAATCATAATCTTGAAACCTGATTATCCTAAAAGCTGTATTTAAAATGGGAGGAGAACTAAACATAAAAATAATTAAAAGCTCTAATTTTCTAGAATTCGAGGCACGTGTGGTCACAGGTTTAAAGGAACAGTATACCTGTGCAGTAACTGACAGTTCAGCCCTCCTCTTCATTAACATTCGTTCGCCTGTGCCGCAGATGGGAGAAGTGGCAGTTCCATGTGTATAGTGTCCCTTTAAATAACTAGCCTGCCACTGCCTGCTATCTGCTACTGGTACCGTGCGGTACCAGGTTAACTAGCCTGGTCATGCTATTCCTGGAGCTTGCTGAGTGGTCCCAGGCTGTTTTATCTAGACCACTTTTTCTTATCTTTCCAGATTCGCTTTGGTCTGGGGATGTGAAGCTTTGGAAACTTCCAATGATGTGCAAGTGCTGCAAGCAGGCCTAGATAGATTATCAAAATGGGCAGCAGAATGGCAGATGAGATTCAATGTTGATAAATGTAAGGTGATGCATTTGGGATTTAATAATCCCTGTGCCCCCTACACCATAAATAACTCTGTGTTAAGTGCATCTATAATGGGAAAAGAATTGGGGGTTCTGGTAGATAACAGACTTAGCTGTAGCAAACAATGCCAGGTAGCAACGGCTAGAGCTAGCAAGATATTGTCTTGTATAAAGAGGGGAATGGAATCAAGAGAGAAAAATATTATTCTCCCCCTTTACAAGGCACTGGTAAGGCCACATTTGGAATATGCGGTGCAGTTTTGGAATCTCATATACAAAAGGGACATCATGGAAATTGAGGCAGTTCAGAGAAGGGCAACTAAATTAATAAAGGGAATGGAGAAGCTTGAATATGCAGGCAGATTAGACAGGTTAGGGCTGTTTACATTGGAGAAGCGACGTTTGCGTGGGGATATGATCACCTTATACAAATATATTAATGGGCCATACAATGGAACTCTCTGGTGCATTGTTCACTAATAGGTCATATCAGAGGACTCGTGGACATCCTTTAAGGTTGGAAGAAAAGAAGTTTCATCTTCAGGTTAGGAAAGGTTTCTTTACAGTGAGAACGGTGACACTGTGGAACTGTCTTCCAGCAGATGTGGTAATGGCAAGCTCATTGAATAGCTTTAAAAGTGACCTAGATAATTTTCTAAAACTGTCGGAACATATTGGGAATGTTCAGTTAACGATCAATCTGTAGACATTTCGTAGAATCGTCAATCAAATATCAATCCTATCAAGCCCAATGCAATGTCAGAAGATCCAACCTACACCTCTCCACTGGATTTTAAATCACATTTCCAAGCTCAGGTCTCTCCCAAACCTCATCAACCTAAAACCCCATTGTTTTTAACCAAAAATCAGATTGATTCTAATTTATTCAACCGAAAATCCGATTGGTTTTATTTTATTTAACCGAAAAACTGATTGATTTTAATCTATTCAATCGAAAATCCGATTGGTTTCAATTAATTCAACGGAAATCCGATTGGTTCTAATTAATTCAACCGAAAATCCGATTGATTCTAATTAATTCAATTGAAAATCCGATTGGTTTTATTTTATTTAACCGAAAAACTGATTGATTTTAATTTATTCAATCGAAAATCCGATTGGTTCTAATTTATTAAATCAAAAATCCGATTGATTTTAATTTATTTAATTGAAAATCTGATTTATTCTAAATTATTCAATTCATAATACAATCGATTTTAATTTATTCAACCGAAAATCCAATTGGTTCTAATTTATTTAATTGAAAATACGATTGGCTCTTAATTTATTTCACCAAAAATCCGATTGGTTATAATTTATTCAACCTAAAATCTGATTGGTTTTAATTTATTCAATCAAAAAATCCGATTGATTCTAATTTATTCAACCCAAAAAATCCGATTGGTTATAATTTATTCAACCTAAAATCTAATTGGTTATAATTTATTCAATCAAAAATTCCGATTGATTCTAATTTATTCAACCCAAAAATCCGATTGGTTATAATTTATTCAACCAAAAATCCGATTGGTTACAATTAATATGCTGTTATTTACATCTTTATATTTCAATCTGTCACTTGCTTGGGTCATTTTAATATTAAACTAGAAAGTTGTATTGAGTTGGGTACAAAGAAATCCGAGTAACAAAATTTCCCCCTGTGATTGCTTCCTAGGAAATAATACAAACAGGATCTTCTGTGAATCCTTTGCCAGGCGTGTTATTCCTAATTTGCTACACGTGTAATAGTAAACTCTAATTACTGTCATTGATCTGACAGAGAAATGGCTTCTTTCCCTCCCTCGCTTCCCTTTGATGATATTGATTAAAAAAATTGCAGGATTCTAATTGATTACATCAGAACCGTGCCAAAATAAAGAGGCGCTAGGCAGGGATTCCCAATGCGGAAGAACAAGGCACGTCTGCAACCAAGGCATGCTGGGAGTTGCAGTTTCCAATATCTGGAGGGTATAACCATTAATATTTTTGGTCTAGCGTTGTTTTAAAGCCGTGAGTAATTGTCCCTTAACATGCACACAGACGTCCATTTTCATTCATTCAGAAAAATGATGTTGAAAGGAACCGGGATTCAATCGCAGAAGGAAAATAACGTTAATGCGATTGCGGTTGATGAAGCGATTTCCTCGATAGAGAAGATATTTCTATAATAAGGTTTTCTGGTAGGAATATCGCCAGTTAAGCTGCGTGTTGAAGCTATTTATTTATTTTAAGTTTCTCTCCGATATTCAAGGCCAAATGAGAAATACATTATCTCACCTTGAACGGGAATAGGAAAGAACGCAGCCAAATGTGCTACAAATACCCAGTTTCTGTACGCATGGGCTTCCCTCAACACCTGTCACTGTAACGTTAGACAGATTTCCCACGCTGCAAAGGGTTCATGGCAGGTGGACAATGTACAACAAATGGGCAAATTAACATGAAACTGATGTACGTGAAGAGGGCGTGGCTTCATATGGGAACATAGGCGTGGCTTATGGAGGTAGGTGTGGTTTGCTGACTAATACTGACTGGTGAACTGGAGGGCTGACTTAACACTGATTGGTGGACTGGTGCTGAAATGCGATATTGCAGGGAGGAGGATTTTTTTAACTGACGCCTTTTAAGGGTTTTGCCCTGAGCAAATGTTTCAGTTTGCCTCATGGTAGGGGCACCTCTGGTGAAAAGGAAAGTAACAAGGGTGCAGGGTCTGCTTCCCTGGTTGTTACACCCCTGTAGCATACAATACTGTGAGTCGTGGGACAGTTCCATTTTTGGGGGCTTATCCTTACCAAACAAGCTTTGTCCATGAAAGGCTGACCCTGTGGGGATTGCAGGTATGGTTTGAGGGCCCAGAAATTCCCATTGGATGCCAGGTTTCGGTATGGGGCTTCACTTTGAATTTATTGGCTGCATTAAAAAGACCCCCCAAACAGTATGGTGGGGGTGTATTGTTGTGAGGGGCCCAGAAATGTATCTAATACGGGGCCCAAAAATTCTGATGGTGGCCCTGCACGAACCTGAATAATGCAATACTTTGTGAGTTGAATGATGTATTTTGGCTCCATGTTCACTGCTCTCTCCTAAATGTAAACATAACAACCGGCAGCCAAAGTTTACGTTAATGGTGGAAATCCGCCATGTTTATACATTTCCTGTCACCATAGATGTATGTGATGTTCTGCGTCTATTTGTATTTATAAATACCCCATTCTCCGTCACGTTAAAATAAAAAGCACTCAGATTATCAGGAAAAAACAAACTCAGTTGATATCATATTTAATATCGTATTTCCAAGCTGACAATTTTATTTTATCTGCCATAAAAAGGAACGGTTTGATAGGTGGCAGTCCAGACAAACTCTTGCATCATATCCAATATTGACTGATGTCAGACCTGGTGTTGCATCATATCCAATATTGACTGATGTCAGACCTGGTGTTGCATCATATCCAATATTGACTGATGTCAGACCTGGTGTTGCATCATATCCAATATTGACTGATGTCAGACCTTTCCCAGAATGCATCATCCATATCGTTTATGCACAGCAAGTAATAAATATCCACGTACATAGAAACAAATATATTTAGCATTTTTCTGTATATACATATACAAAACATGCAATTACAATCATAAATCTACGATCGCGGTCGTACAACTACGAGCACTAGTCTACTACAGCATTGTATTGTACGATCGATCATGTCAGACATCCCACCCTGCCGAACCTGGCTTCCGGGCAGGGTGGGGAGAAGGAGGCGTGGCCGAGTGACATGACATCACTGTGGGGGCGGAGTCAGGGGAGGGGCCGCTATCGCTCTAGGTAAATGCTGCTTTCGCGATTCAATATCACGATTGCGGATGTGGGTAAATCCCGGTAAGGATTGAGGGTTGAGTCCTTTAGGAGAAAAGCGTTTTACAAATGTTATTGTATTTCATTGTACCCACTGCAGGATTTACTAGCGCAACTAGCGCAAGCGGAAATGTGATATTGAATTGCGAGCGTCGGGTGATTTTTGTGTAACCCGCGCATCCAGCGCTAATATGGAGTTAAAGTCGCGCTAACTGGTAGCCATCTGGTTAGCACGACTTTAACTCCATATATTTGCCCAGCGAGTCTGGGTAAATCGGCCCCATAGAATGGTAGATGGGTCAGACCTTGAACCAAACCTCATGACAGTTATTTATATATTACCTATTTGTTTGTTTTTTTTGTTAGACTGTCTTAAGATGAGCCAAGCTATGGCTTTAATTTTATATGCTGGCTAAGCCTTTTTCTCTAACGGGGGGGCGCGGATTTCCTGGGAAGCAATCCGAATTCCGCATTTCCCCGTTGGCTCATTCAGTAACTTCCTGTTTTAAGGCAATTGAAATACACAGCAGGGCTGCAGTGTGCGAAAGTGCCTTGGGTTAGCCACGCAGCTCACAATGGCTCACACCGGCAGTTTGCGATATTTTATGTTGTGTCGGGGCACAGAAATGTTTATGTACATATTTATAACTGTAACAAAATTCTCTTTCACAGAGGAGCAGGTTGCATTTTAGCTGCGGGCTGTTTAACATACAACTCAATTCCCCCAAATCATTGCAAAATCGAACAGAAATAAAGTCATCCTTGTTTTAGTAGTGACCAAGTCCACATTAACTGTGTAACCCACGTGTATTAACCATTTAATCTACAAACAGCTTATTAGACGTTATATGAATAGTGGTACCAAGAAATTTGTCAACAAATTATCTTCACTAACTCAAGGCAGTGATTAATTTCTGCTTTATCATTTATTTTTTAACTTCCCCTTTAATGCAGTCAATAATATTAATTTAAAGGAGAACTAAAATCTAATAGTAACTTTATTTCAGGGGATTCTTCATGTAAAGGGGACCTAAGCCCCAATGTATTTAATATGAAATTGTTTTTTATAGCATTTTTATAAATTAGGAACACTAACCGTGGATGTTGTGTCTCTTCCTGTTTCCCATAGTCCTCTGCAGCTGGTCACATCATCCTTGTTCATTTTTTTGGAGGGCTTATGAAAAATATAGTTGTGGCTGGAAAGTTTTAAACCAATCAGATCTTATTTAACATTTAAAATCTAACATCTGATTGGTTGGGGCAAAATTAGCACCATATTAAACGATAAGAACTTTTATTACATCTACCTGTATGTGTCCTGCAAATAGGAAGTCGCACTAAACAATATTGAATCGTTTAGTACGAATTCTCAAAAAAATTTCCTGGTGGCTCTGGATAAATGAGCAAGTTTGGCCTTATTTACCCAAAGCCACAATCGTTGCAGGTAAATGTCACTACCCATATTTAACACAGTGTTAGTGGACCAGTTCAACAAATAACTATCATTGTGCCACCGACATCATAAATGTCTCTTCTCTATTGGAAAATATTAGGGGGTTCTGGTAGAGAGCAGACTTAGCTGTAGCAAGCAGTGTCAGACAGCTAGCAAGATATTGTCTTGTATAAAGAGGGGAATAGATTCAAGGGAGAAAATATTATTCTCCATCTTTACAAGGCACTGGTAAGACCTCATTTGGAATATGCGGTGCAGTTTTGGAATCCCATGTACAAAAGGGACATCTCCAAAACTATATTACTATATAACTATTAGACAGACATTATGGGTGGGGTATAAAGGTTGGACTAGATGGACGTACGTCTTTATACAACCTCCAATACTATGTTACTATGTAACTGTTATACAGACATTATGGGTAGGGTATAAAGGTTGGACTAGATGGATGTATGTCTTTATACAACCTCCAATACTATGTTACTATGTAACAGTTAACAAAGACATTATGGGTAGGGTATAAAGGTTGGACTAGATGGACGTATGTCTTATATAACCTCCAATACTATGTTACTATGTAACAGTTTATACAGACATTATGGGTAGGGTATAAAGGTTGGACTAGATGGACGTAGTCTTTTATAAACCTCCAATACTATGTTACTAGTAACTGTATACAGACATTATGGGTAGGGTATAAAGGTTGGACTAGATGGACGTATGTCTTTATAAACCTCCAATACTATGTTACTTGTAACAGTATACAGACATTAGGGTAGGGTATAAAAGGTGTGGACTAGATGGACGTATGTCTTTATATAACCTCAATAACTATGTTTAATGTAACTGTTATACAGACATTTGGGTAGGGTATAAAAGGTGGACTAGATGGACGTGTCTTATACAACCTCCAATACTATGTTACTATGTAACTGTTATACAGACAATGGGTAGGGTATAAAGGTTGGACTAGAGGACGTATGTCTTTATACAACCTACATACTATGTTACTATGTAAATGTTTACAGACATATGGGAAGGGTATAAAGTGGACAGATGACGTATGTCTTTACTATCCTCAATACATGTTACTATGTAACTGTTATACAGACATTATGGTAGGGTATAAAGGTTGGACTAGATGGACGTATGTCTTTATACAACCTCAAATATGTTACTATGTAACTGTTATACAGACATTATGGTAGGGTATAAAGGTTGGACTAGATGGACGTATGTCTTTATACAACCTCCAATACTATGTTATATGTAACTGTTATACAGACATTATGGGTAGGGTATAAAGGTTGGACCAGATGGACGTATGTCTTTATACAACCTCCAATATATGTTACTATGTAACTGTTATACAGACTTATGGGTAGGGTATAAAGGTTGGACTAGATGGACGTATGTCTTTATACAACTCCAATACTATGTTACTATGTAACTGTTACTACAGTTATGGGAGGGTATAAAGGTTGGACTAGATGGACGTAGTCTTTATACAACCTCCAATACTATGTTACTATGTAACTGTTATACAGACATTATGGGGGGTATAAAGGTTGGACTAGATGGACGTATGTCTTTATATAACCTCCAATACTATGTTACTATGTAACGTTATACAGACATTATGGGTAGGGTATAAAGGTTGGACTAGATGGACTATGTTTTATAAACCTCCAATACTATGTTACTATGTAACTGTTATACAGACATTATGGGTAGGGTATAAAGGTTGGACTAGATGGACGTATGTCTTTATACAACCTCCAATACTATGTTACTAGTAACTGATACGACATTATGGGTAGGGTATAAAGGTTGGACTAGATGGACGTATGTCTTTATACAACCTCACTACTATGTTACTATGTAACTGTTATACAGACATTATGGGTAGGGTATAAAGGTTGGACTAGATGGACGTATGTCTTTATACAACCTCCAATACTATGTTACTATGTAACTGTTATACGACTATGGGTAGGGTATAAAGGTGTTGACAGATGGACTATGTCTTTATACAACCTCCAATACTATGTTACTATGTACTGTTAGACAGACATTATGGGTAGGGTATAAAGGTTGGACAGAGGACGTATGTCTTTATACAACCTCAATACTATGTACTATGTAACTGTTAACAGACATTAGGTGAGGGATAAAGATTGGACCAGATGGACGTATGTCTTTATACACCTCCAATACTATGTTACTATGTAACTGTTATACAGACATTATGGGAGGGTATAAGGTTGGACCAGATGGACGTAGGTCTTTATACAACCTCCAATACTATTTACTATGTAACTGTTATACAGACATTATGGGTAGGGTATAAAGGTGGACAGATGGACGTATGTCTTTATACAACCTCCAAACTATGTTACTATGTAACTGTTATCAGACATTATGGGTAGGGTATAAGTTGGACCAGATGGACGTATGTCTTATACAACCTCCAATACTATGTTACTATGTAACTGTTATACAGACATATGGGTAGGGTATAAAGGTTGGACTGATGACGTATGTCTTTATCAACTCCAATAATGTTACTATGTAACTGTTATACAGACATTATGGGTAGGGTATAAAGGTTGGACTAGATGGACGTATGTCTTTATACAACCTCCAATACTATGTTACTATGTAACTGTTATACCGACATTATGGGTAGGGATAAAGGTTGGACTAGATGGACGTATGTCTATATAACCTCAATACTATGTTACTATGTAACGTTATACAGACATTATGGGTAGGGTATAAAGGTTGGACTAGATGGACGTATGTCTTTATACAACCTCCAATACTATGTTACTAGTAACTGTATACAGACATTATGGGGGTATAAAGGTTGGACTAGATGGACGTATGTCTTTATACAACCTCCAATACTATGTTACTATGTAACTGTATACAGACATTATGGGTAGGGTATAAAGGTTGGACTAGATGGACGTATGTCTTTATACAACCTCAATACTATGTTACTATGTAACTGTTATACAGACATTATGGGTAGGGTATAAAGGTTGGACTAGATGGACGTATGTCTTTATACACCTCCAATACTAGTACTATGTAACTGTTATACAGACATTAGGGTAGGGTATAAAGGTTGGACAGATGGATATGTCTTTATACAACCTCCAATACTATGTTACTATGTAAAGTTATACAGACATTATGGGTAGGGTATAAAGGTTGGACCAGATGGACGTATGTCTTATACAACCTCCAATCTATGTTACTATGTAACTGTACAGACATTATGGTAGGGTATAAGATTGGACAGATGGACGTATGTCTTTATACAACCTCCAATACTATGTTACTATGTAACTGTTATACAGACATTGGGAGGGTATAAATGGACCAGATGGACGTATGTCTTTATACAACCTCCAATACTATGTTACTATGTAACTGTTATACAGATATATGGGTAGGGTATAAGGTGGACCAGTGGAGTATGTCTTATACAAACCTCCAATACTATGTTACTATGTAACTGTATACAGACATTATGGGAAGGGTATAAAGGTTGGACCAGATGGACGTATGTCTTTATACACCTCCAATACTATGTTAAATGTAACTGTAACAGACATTATGGGTAGGTATAAAGGTTGGACTAGATGGACGTATGCTTTATACAACCTCCAATATATGTTACTATGTAACTGTATACAAGACATTATGGGTAGGGTATAAAGGTTGGACTAGATGGACGTATGTTTTATACAACCTCCAATACTATGTACATGTAACTGTTATACAGACATTATGGGTAGGGTATAAAGGTTGGACTAGATACGTATGTCTTTATACAACTCCAATACTATGTTACTATGTAACTGTTATACAGACATTATGGGTAGGGATAAAGGTTGGACTAGATGGACGTAGTCTTTATACACTCAAATCTATGTTACATGTAACTGTATACAGACATTATGGGTAGGGTATAAAGGTTGGACTAGATGGACGTATGTCTTTATACAACCTCCAATACTATGTTACTATGTAACTGTTATACAGACATTATGGGTAGGGATAAAGGTTGGACTAGATGGACGTATGTCTTTATACAACTCCAATACTATGTACTATGAACTGTTATACAGACATTATGGGTAGGGTATAAAGGTTGGACTAGATGGACGTATGTCTTTATACAACTCCAATACTATGTTACTATGTAACGTTATACAGACATTATGGGTAGGGATAAAGTGGGCTAGATGGACGTATGTCTTTATACAACCTCCTACTATGTTACTATGTAACTGTTATACAGACATTATGGGTAGGAGATAAAGGTTGGACTAGATGGACGTAGTCTTTTACACTCCAATACTATGTTACTATGTAACTGTTATACAGACATTATGGGTAGGGTATAAAGGTTGGACTAGATGGACGTATGTCTTTATAACCTCCAATACTATGTTACTATGTAACTGTTATACAGACATTAGGGGTAGGGTATAAAGGTTGGACAGATGGCGTATGTCTTTATACAACCTCCAATATATGTTACTATGTAACTGTTATACCGAGACATTATGGGTAGGGTATAAAGGTGGACTAGATGGACGTATGTTTTATACAACCTCCAATTACTATGTACTATGTAACTGTTATACTAGACTTAGGGGTAGGGTATAAAGTGGACTAGAGGAGGATGTCTTTATACAACCTCCAATACTATATTACTATGTAACTGTTATACAGACATTATGGGTAGGGTATAAAGGTTGGAATAGATGGACGTATGTCTTTATACAACCTCCAATACTATGTTACTATGTAACTGTTATACAGACATTATGGGTAGGGTATAAAGGTTGGACTAGATGTATGTATGTCTTTATACAACCTCCAATACTATGTTACTATGTAACTGTTATACAGACATTATGGGTAGGGTATAAAGGTTGGACTAGATGGACGTATGTCTTTATATAACCTCCAATACTATGTTACTATGTAACAGTTATACAGACATTATGGGTAGGGTATAAAGGTTGGACTAGATGGACGTATGTCTTTATACAACCTCCAATACTATGTTATAGCCTGTTATCATACATTATGGGTAGGGTATAAAGGTTGGACTAGATGGACGTATGTCTTTATAAACCTCCAATACTATGTTTACTATGTACACGTTATGACATTATGGGTAGGGTATAAAGGTTGGACTAGATGGACGTAGTCTTTATATAACCTCCAATACTATGTTACTATGTAAGTTATACAGACTTTATGGGTAGGGTATAAGTTGGACTAGATGGACGTATGCTTTATACAACCTCAAATACTATGTTCATGTAACTGTTATACAGACATTATGGTAGGGTATAAAGGTTGGACTAGAGGACGATGTCTTTATACAACCTCCAATACTTTTACTATGTAACTGTTATACAGACATTATGGGTAGGGTATAAAGTGGACTAGATGGACGTATGTCTTTATACTCTCCAATACTATGTTACTATGTCGGTTATACAGACTAATGGGTAGGGTATAAAGGTGGACTAGATGGACGTATGTCTTTATACAAACCTCCAATACTATGTTACTATGTAACTGTTACAGACATTATGGGTAGGGTATAAAGGTTGGACTAGATGGACGTATGTCTTTAACACCTCCAATACTATGTTACTATGTACTGTTATACAGACATTAGGGTGGGTATAAGGTTGGACTAGAGGACGTATGTCTTTATACAACCTCCAATACTATGTTACTATGTAACTGTTAAACAGACATTATGGGTAGGGTATAAAGGTTGGACTAGATGGACGTATGTCTTTATACAACATCCAATACTATGTTACTATGTAACTGTTATACAGACATTATGGGTAGGGTTAAAGTTGGCCCTAGACGGACGTATGTCCTTTATACAACCCCAATACTGTGTTACTATGTAACTGTTATACAGACATTATGGGAGGTGTAAAAGATTGGACTAGTGGACGTATGTCTTTATACATCCTCCAATACTATGTTACTATGTAACTGTTATAAGACATTATGGGTAGGGTATAAAGGTTGGACTAGATGGACGTATGTCTTATACAACCTCCAATACTATGTTACTATGTAACTGTTATAACAGACATTATGGAAGGGTATAAAGGTTGGACTAGATGACGTATGTCTTTATACATCCTCCAATACTAGTTACTATGTAACTGTTATACAGACATTATGGGTAGGGTATAAAGTTGGACAGATGGACGTATGTCTTTATACAACCTCCAATACTATGTTACTATGTAACTGTTATACAGACATTATGGGTAGGGTATAAAGGTTGACTAGATGGACGTATGTCTTTATACAACTCCAATACTATGTTACTATGTAACTGTTATACAGACATTATGGGTAGGGTATAAAGGTTGGACTATAGGACGTTGTCTTTATACAACCTCCAATACTATGTTACTATGTAACTGTTATACAGACATTTGGGTAGGGTATAAAGGTTGGACTAGATGGACGTATGTCTTTATATAACCTCCAATACTATGTTACTATGTAACAGTTATACGACATTATGGGTAGGTATAAAGGTTGGACTAGATGGACGTATGTCTTTATACAACCTCCAATACTATGTTACTATGTAACTGTTATACAGACATTATGGGTAGGGTATAAAGGTTGGACTAGATGACGTATGTCTTTATACAACCTCCAATACTATGTTACTATGTAACTGTTATACAGACATTATGGGTAGGGTAATAAGGTTGGACTAGATGGACGTATGTCTTTATACAACCTCAAATACTATGTTACTATGTAACTGTTATACAGACATTATGGTAGGGTATAAAGGTTGACTAGATGGACTTATGTCTTTATACAACCTCCAATACTATGTTACTATGTAACTGTTATACAGACATTATGGGTAGGGTATAAGGTTGACAGATGGACTTATGTCTTATACACCTCCAATACTATGTTACTATGTAACTGTTAGACAGACATTATGGGTAGGGTATAAAGGTTGGACCAGATGGACGTATGTCTTTAACAACCCCAATCCTATGTTACTATGTAACTGTTAACAGACATTATGAAGGGTATAAAGATTGGACCGATGACGTATGTCTTTATACATCCCAATACTATGTTACTATGTAACTGTTATACAGACATTATGGGAAGGGTATAAGGTTGGACCATATGGACGTAGGTCTTTATACAACCTCCAATACATGTTACTATGTAACTGTTATACAGATATTATGGGTAGGGTATAAAGGTTGACCAGATGGACGTATGTCTTTATACAACCTCCAATACTATGTTACTATGAACTGTTATACAGACATTATGGGTAGGGTATAAGTTGGACCAGATGACGTATGTCTTATACAACCTCCAATACTATTGTTACTATGTAACTGTTATACAGACATTATGGGTAGGGTATAAAGGTTGGACTAGATGGACGTATGTCTTTATACAAACTTCCCATACTATGTTACTATGTAACGTTATACAGACATTATGGGTAGGGTATAAAGGTTGGACTAGATGGACGTATGTCTTTATACAACCTCCAATACTATGTTACTATGTACTGTTATACAGACATTATGGGTAGGGTATAAGGTTGAGCTAGATGGACGTATGTCTTTATATACACCTCCAATACTATGTTACTATAACAGTTATACGACATTATGGGTAGGGTATAAAGGTTGGACTAGATGGACTATGTCTTTATACAACCTCCATACTATGTTACTATGTAACTGTTATACAGACTATGGGAAGGGTATAAGGTTGGCATAGATGGACGTATGTCTTTATACAACCTCCAATACTATGTACTATGTAACTGTTATACAGACATTATGGGTAGGTTATAAAGGTTGGACTAGATGACGTATGTCTTTATACAACCTCCAATACTATGTTACATGTAACTGTTATACAGACATTATGGGTAGGGTATAAAGGTTGGACAGATGGACGTATGTCTTTATACACACCTCCAATACTATGTTACTATGTAACTGTTATACAACATTATGGGTAGGGTATAAAGGTTGGACCAGATGGACTTATGTCTTTATACAACCTCCAATACTATGTTACTATGTAACTGTTAGACAGACATTTGGGTAGGGTATAAAGGTTACCAGATGGACGTATGTCTTATACAACCTCCAATACTATGTTACTATGTAACTGTAAACAGACATTATGGAAGGGATAAAAGATTGGACCAGATGGACGTATGTCTTATCCACCTCCAATACTATGTTACTATGTAACTGTTATACAGACATTATGGGTAGGGTATAAGGTTGGACCAGATGGACGTATGTCTTTATACAACCTCCAATACTATGTTCTATGTAACTGTTATACAGAATTATGGGTAGGGTATAAAGGTTGGACCAGATGGACGTATGTCTTTACAACCTCCATACTATGTTACTATGTAACTGTTATACAGACATTATGGGAAGGGTATAAAGGTTGGACCAGATGGACGTATGTCTTTTACATCCTCCAATACTATGTTACTATGTAACTGTTATACGACATTATGGGTAGGTATAAGGTTGGACTATGACGTATTGTCTTTATACAACCTCCAATACTATGTTACTATGTCCTGTTTATCAGACATTATGGGTAGGGTATAAAGGTTGGACTAGATGGACGTATGTCTTTATACACCTCCAATACTATGTTACTATGTAACTGTTATACGCATTATGGGTAGGGTATAAAGGTTGGACTAGATGACTATGTCTTTATACAACCTCCAATACTATGTTACTATGTAACTGTTATACAGACATTATGGGTAGGGTATAAAGGTTGGACTAGATGGACGTATGTCTTTATACAACATCCAATACTATGTTACTATGTAACTGTTATACAGACATTATGGGTATGGTATAAAGGTTGGACTAGATGGACGTATGTCTTTATACAACATCCAATACTATGTTACTATGTAACTGTTATACACATTATGGGTAGGGTATAAAGGTTGGACTAGATGGACGTATGTCTTTATACACATCCAATACTATGTTACTTGTAACTTTATACAGACATTATGGAGGGTATAAAGGTTGGACTAGATGGACGTATGTCTTTATACAACATCCAATACTATGTTACTATGTAACTGTTTAACGACTTATGGGTAGGGTATAAAGGTTGGACTAGATGGACGTATGTCTTTATACAACCTCCAATACTATGTTTACTATGTAACTGTTATACAGACTTATGGGTAGGGTATAAAGGTTGGACTAATGGACGTAGGTCTTTATACAACATCCAATACTATGTTACTATGTAACTGTTATACAGACATTATGGGTAGGGTATAAAGTTGGATAGATGGACGTAGTCTTTATATAACCTCCACATGTTACTATGTAACTGTTATACAGACATTATGGGTAGGGTATAAAGGTTGGACTAGATGGACGTATGTCTTTATACAACCTCCAATACTATGTTACTAGTAACTGTTTATAACAGACATTATGGGAGGGTATAAAGGTTGGACTAGATGGACGTAGTCTTTATACAACCTCCAATCTATGTTCTATTGTAACGTTTATACGACATTATGGGTAGGGTATAGGTTGCGCTAGATGGACGTATGTCTTTATACAACATCCAATACTATGTTACTATGTACTGTTATAACGACATTATGGGTAGGGTATAAAGGTTGGACTAGATGGACGTATGTCTTTATAACCTCCAATACTATGTTCTATGTAACTGTTATACAGACATTATGGGTAGGGTATAAAGGTTGGACTAGATGGACGTATGTTTTTTATACAACCTCCAACTATTTTACTATGTAACTGTTATACAGACATTATGGGTAGGGTATAAAGGTTGACTAGATGGACGTATTCTTTATAACCTCCAATACTATGTTACTATGTAACTGTTATACAGACATTATGGGTAGTATAAGTTGGACATGGACGTATGTTTTTATAACAACCTCCAATACTATGTTACTATGTAACTGTTATACAGACATTATGGGTAGGGTAAAAAGGTTGGACTAGATGGACGTATGTCTTTATATAACCTCCAATACTATGTTACTAGTAACTGTTATACAGACATTATGGGTAGGGTATAAAGGTTACTAGATGGACGTATGTTTTTATAACACCTCCTACTATGTTACTATGTACTGTTTACAGACATTATGGGTAGGGTATAAAGGTTGGACTAGATGGACGTATGTCTTTATACAACCTCCAATACTATGTTACTAAGTAACTGTTATACAGACATTATGGGTAGGGTATAAAGGTTGGACTAGATGGACGTATGTCTTTATACAACCTCCAATACTATGTTACTATGTAACTGTTATAAAGACATTATGGGTAGGTATAAAGGTTGGACTAGACGTACGTTGTCTTTATACAACCTCCAATACTATGTTACTATGTAACTGTTATACAGACATGGGGTAGGGTATAAAGGTTGGACTAGATGGACGTATGTCTTTATAAACCTCCAATACTATGTTTACTATGTAACTGTTATACAACATTATGGGTAGGGTATAAAGGTTGGACTAGATGGACTGTATTTCTTTATACAACCTCCAATACTATGTTACTAGTAACTGTTATACAGACATTATGGGTAGGGTAAAAGGTTGGACTAGATGACGTTGTCTTTATACAACCTCCAATACTATGTTCTAAGTAACTGTTATCAGACATTATGGGTAGGGTATAAAGGTTGGACTAGATGGACGTATGTCTTTATACAACCTCCAATACTATGTTACTATGTAACTGTTATACAGACATTATGGTAGGGTATAAAGGTTGACAGATGGACATATGTCTTTATACAACATCCAATACTATGTTACTATGTAACTGTTATACAGACATTAACAGGGTTCCCTGGCATGTATTTACATGACAGAATAGACCAGTGCTATTTTTCTTTTAAATCCATTTGTTCCGTTGTCCCTTGTACAATAGTAAGAATCCCCTCGCTGGGTTCCCCCCTGGAATTAATGAAAAGAACATCGCTGCAGCAGGGAGAGGCTGGGTTGGAATCTATTGGAAACGCTGGGAGAATAAGCAGAAGGCTGATAAACAAGCTAAGTAAAAGCTTTCCGCATACGCCACCAGTTACACTAATTAATAAATTGTTTATTGAAAGGCAAGGGGCATAATTTAATCTGCAAGGAAGTTTGCGGAGAGGCAGCCTCCCCTATCTGTTCTGTGTGTACACTTCTAATGAATTGTCTCTCTGTAATTAACCTTCCCGGCTTCTGCGGCTCCAATACGCAGAGAATGTCAGATACGCAGCTTATCGACTCTGAAAGGGAGACGGCTCTGTAAAATACAATGGAAAGAAACGTTTCAACGTCTCTAAACGCACAAGGTCCTGATTAAAAATATCACTGCGGGAGATAAGAAGGTCCGGCACTCATGGAAACGTATTGCTGGTAGATTTACATAGAAGGAAATATCATGAATAATTCAGGAAAGTTACCTGTCTGAATGATGCTGAATGCCAAAGGTTTTCCTTTAAAGAGGCCAACTAAGAATTGGACAGTTTTTACCCAACACAATTTGGCCTTTTGGACGGGAATGGTTTAACTTGTGTTACCTTAAAGGTCATGTCCACCCTTAAAGGGCAAGTCCAGCCCAAAAAGTCTCCTCTTTAAAATGTGTATTAGCCCCCCACACCCCACTTTCACACACTTTAAAGGGTATCTCCACTCATATATTGACTTTTTGACTTTTTATTCTGTGTTCGATATTGAATATTCTACGTGTGATATTGGATATTCTGTGTTTGATATTGGATATTCTGTGTTCGATATTGAATATTCTGTGTGCAATATTGAATATTCTGTGTTCGATATTGAATATTCTGTGTTTGATATTGAATATTCTGTGTTCGATATTGAATATTCTGTTTGACATTAAATATTCTACGTTCGATATTGAATATTCTGTGTTCGAAACTGAATATTCTGTGTTTGATATTGGATATTCTGTGTGCGATATTGAATATTCTACGTTCGATACTGAATATTCTGTGTGCGATATTGGATATTCTGTGTTTGATATTGGATATTCTGTGTTCGATATTGATATTCTGTGTGCATATTGATATTCTGTGTTCGATATTGAATATTCTGTGTTCGATATTGAATATTCTGTGTTCAATATTGAATATTCTGTTTGCAATATTGAATATTCTGTGTTCGATATTTAAAATTCTGTGTTTGATATTGAATATTCTGTGTTCAATATTGAATATTCTGTGTTTGATATTGAATATTCTGTGTTCGATATTGAATATTCTACGTGCGATATTGGATATTCTGTGTTTGATATTGAATATTCTGTGTTTGATATTGAATGTTCTGTGTTTGATATTGAATATTCTGTGTTCGATATTGAATATTCTGTGTTCGATATTGAATATTCTGTGTTCGACATTAAATATTCTACGTTCGATATTGAATATTCTGTGTTCGAAACTGAATATTCTGTGTTTGATATTGGATATTCTGTGTGCGATATTGAATATTCTACGTTCGATACTGAATATTCTGTGTGCGATATTGGATATTCTGTGTTTGATATTGGATATTCTGTGTTCGATATTGAATATTCTGTGTGCGATATTGAATATTCTGTGTTTGATATTGAATATTCTTGTTTGATATTGAATATTCTGTGTTCAATATTGAATATTCTGTGTGCAATATTGAATATTCTGTGTTCGATATTTAAAATTCTGTGTTCGAAATTGAATATTCTGTGTTCAATATTGAATATTCTGTGTGCAATATTGAATATTCTGTGTTCGATATTTAAAATTCTGTGTTCGAAATTGAATATTCTGTGTTCAATATTGAATATTCTGTGTTTGATATTGAATATTCTGTGTTCGATATTGAATATTCTGTGTTTGATATTGAATATTCTGTGTTCAATATTGAATATTCTGTGTGCAATATTGAATATTCTGTGTTCGATATTTAAAATTCTGTGTTCGATATTGAATATTCTGTGTTTGATATAGAATTTTCAATGTTCGGTATCGAATTGTCAATAAACCCATTAAATATGAAATTTCCAAATATTTCTGGTTTCACAACAAGCCTGAAACCCATCCCTAGGTACAGTAAGTTCATATCTTAAACATATCTATATATGTAGCACGACTATCCTGTCCATTAGGACAATTACATATAATTGTCCAAGCTGGTCAGTTGTTTGTCTTTATCTTTAAGAGTGAGAAACACATGTTTGTTCTAAATTACAGCCAAGAAACTCTAAACTCCCAAATCATTTCTTACCAAGACCTCCTGTGATAAATTAGTAAGATCTTTTACTACAGATCCAGATTCTTTCTCTGGCTGATACGTACTGAGCATGTCTGAACCAGCTGGTCCAGGGAGAGGAGGGTTGAAAGGTGAACAAATGGCTTGAATTTAAACAGCTGTATCTCTGGTTAGGATTTACTTAAAAAGACAAGGGCGAATCATTTTAATCAACAGTTCCACAGCTACAATTCAAAAAATGTATTTCAGCCTGAACTACATATATCTCCATTATGCTCCCATTCAGCTTTCATGCCAAAGCTGCAATATTCATTCACATCCTTTCATTCAAATAAATGTATTGCGGATCAAGGAGACTTTATTGCTATGTGTGGCTTTATAAACTGGAGAGGTTTGCTGGCAATATCTCTCTTTTCAACCTTCCACTGACACAAGCAATATGAATGGTTGGATTGGGATTTTGATTATAGGTTCATGAAGAAAATCATTTTGTCAGTGGCATTGAAAGTCGACATATAAAAGAGAAAGAGAAAAAAGGAAAGGGATGAAATGGAAATAGACAAACCACCAACATTGTCACACAGAGATTTGACCTTGAGACAAGGGGAATAATTATTTTTTATAGATATTCAGATCTCCTCCCAACTGATCTTCCAGGTTATGGCGTGAAAATCACAGCATCCTTTAGTAGCCACAAGTTTACCTTCATGTAAACCCATGTTCTCTACACACAATTAGGGAAGCAATATGACAGCTCCCACCCATATGTATAAATATACAGAGAAGGAATGTTCTGTACATACAATAAGCTATACCCTCATACAGTACTGACTAAGGGAAACAATTGCCAGCTCCCACCCATATGTATAAAAATACAAAGAAGAATGTTCTGTACATACAATAGCTATACCCTCATACTGTACTGACTAAGGGAAACTATGGCAGCTCCCACCCATATGTATAAATATACGAGGAAGGTGTTCTGTACATACTAAACTATACCCTCATGCTGTACTGTCTAGGGAAACAATATGGCAGCTCCCACCCATATGTATAAATATACAGAGAAGGAATGTTCTGTACATACAATAAGCTATACCCTCATACAGTACTGACTAAGGGAACAATATGGCAGCTCCCCCCTATGTATAAATATAAATATAATTACAGAGAAGGAATGTTCTGTACATACAATAGCTATACCCTCATACTGTACTGCTAGGGAAACAATATGGCAGCTCCCACCCATATGTATAAATATACAGAGAGGAATGTTCTGTACACACAATAATCTATACCCTAATACTGTACTGTCTAAGGGAAACAGTATGGCAGCTCCCACCCATATGTATAAATATACAGAGAAGGAATGTTATGTACACACAATAAGCTATACCCTCATACTGTACGTCTAAGGAAACAATATGGCAGCTCCCACCCATATGTTTAAATTAAATATACAGAGAAGGAATGTTCTGTACACACAATAAGCTATACCCTCATACGGTACTGTGTGAGGGAAACATATGGCAGCTCCCACCCATAT
The DNA here is from genome assembly GCA_019447015.1 of Hymenochirus boettgeri. Lineage (NCBI taxonomy): Eukaryota > Metazoa > Chordata > Amphibia > Anura > Pipidae > Hymenochirus > Hymenochirus boettgeri. Next base: position 15,499,735 of record CM033471.1, on the reverse strand, counting down.
GTATAAATATAAATAAATATAAAACAGGGAAGGAATGTTCTGTACACACAATAAGCTAACCCTCATACTGAACTGTCTAAGGGAAACAATATGGCAGCTCCCACCCATATGTATAAATATACAGAGAAGGAATGTTCTGTACACACCAATAAGCTATACCCTCATACTGTACTGTCTAAGGGAAACAATATGGCAGCTCCCACCCATATGTTTAACTATAATATACAGAGAATGAATGTTCTGTACATACAATAAGCTATAACCTCATACTGTACTGTCTAAGGGAAACAATATGTCAGCTCCCACCCATATGTATAAATATACAGAGAAGGAATGTTCTGTACACACAATAAGCTATACCCTCATACTGTACTTCTAGGGAAACACTATGGCAGCTCCCACCCATATGTATAATATAAATATACAGAGAAGGAATGTTCTGTACATACAATAAGCTATACCCTCATACTGTACTGTCTAAGGGAAACACTATGGCAGCTCCCACCCATATGTATAAATATGCAGAGAAGGATGTTCTGTACACACAATAAGCTATACCCTCACACTGTACTGTCTAAGGGAAACAATATGGCAGCTCCCACCCATATAAGAAAGAATGTTCTGTACACACACCTTTAGGCATCTTAGTAAGTTTCACCCAGAGTGCAGTCCAATAAGTTTATTTTGTTTCTGTGTGCTAGGGGGGCAGTGAGGGACTGGGCTGCTCATTAAGACAAATCTGACCTACATCCTTAAAGGGTATGAATGCTGAAAATCTTTGAACAGGAACAGCTCCTACTCTTCACTTTCCTGGACTTTGGACAAGCACTGCAAGAGAACCCTAAGGAGCAGGGATGTAAGGTAAGGATTATTTTTAAACTACACAGTGGGGCCAGTAGTGGGTTAAGTTTTAGTTTGCGGTGGACATGCCCTTTAACAGTGACATGGAATCCAGTGATACCTATATAGGGGGGATGGGAAATGTCCATAGAATGGGAGGATAATAAAGTGTTTCCTTGGATTGACATGACAATGGTCTCATTGGAGTTAAATCAGTTCCTCTCCTTAAGTCCCTTTTCTCTCTGTCTCTCTGAGAGCCGGTGGCATCTAACCAGGCCGTCCGCTGTCACTAGGAATAAAGCGGCCAAGTGGCGGAGGAGGCCTGGGGCCTGATGAGGACTGTAAGGTTCACAGCATCGTTTTCAGCTCCAGATGCTCCTCTGCCTGAAAGGAAACACCAGCTCCACAAGGCGAGAAATTCGCTTCCGCGCCCAAGAGTCAGATCAGATCAGGGAGCTTCACCCCACTGACAGCTCCACCGCCTTTGTGGGCGTCTGATCTCTAATCAGCATCGGTTAAGCGGAGGGGACCTGGCGTGCCGCTGGATTCGATGATTGGTGGGATCTGGGATACATTGTGTCTGATTGTACCAGGCCAGACGAAGACAGTGATTCTGGGAAATTCAGGAAGCCCCAATGAATTCCCATCAGAGTGATAAATAACCTTACAAATACATATATCAGTGAGTGTAACCTTAAACTACAAGTCTGCTTTAAAGGAATCTCCACTGAAAAAATAAAGTTTGGCCATTTAGTGTATTTGAAATGGGCGGTATAGAAGCTGTGTCTTACCTCCCGTTCTTCAATAAAACCATCAGGAGCCGGGAGAGAAGGTAAGGTACTTACCCGATGGCAAGCTCCTCTGCCACGTAGACTGACAGGCTCTGTATTCTATGCGCATGTGCAAGGAGCGATCGATGGGGTAAGTACCTTACAGTCTTTCCCGGCTCCTGCAGGTTTTTCGAGAACAGGAGGTAGACACAGATCCTTTACCTCCTTTTCTTCAATAAAACTGAATGGCCAAACTTTATTTTTTTTTTAGTGGAGATTCCCTTTAGAGTATTTTCATGTAACATGCATTCTAGAATGTTATCATTTTTCATCTGTGTAACTAAGCTCTAAATAATTATTTTATAACTATCTTCAGTAGCGCTTTACAATTCATGTATACATTCACATCAGGCCCTGCCCCAGAGCTTACAATCTAAGCACATTTGACACATCAAACCTATCAGTATGTCTTTATGATTGGGGGGTAACCGGAGTGCCCGAGAAACCCACGCAAGCATGGGGAGATCATACAAACTCCTTGCAGATGTGTCAAGGGTGGAATCGAACTCAGGCGCGGCAAGGTATCGTGCTAACCACTGAGCCACCGTACTCCATTCTGTAGCAATTAGTTTTAACAATTTTATAAATATCATTGTTTTACACTTAGCATTTTGTTCAGGGGTGTTTGTATTATCGTATTATGCACCTTTTTAATGGTACGTTTTTTCATGAATTTGCACTTAATACATTACCCCCTACGTGGGCGATCGGTGAGACTGCTGATTGGTCCCGTGGGAGGATGTTACGTCACTTGTCTATTTAATCACGTTTGGAAATGTAGAAAGTTTACTTATGATTCAGACGACAGAGTTGTCCGAAAAGCGTCAATCAATTCTGCAATAAAATTTCACTTATTTGCTGAGAGAGCGTCCTGTCCTTTACTAACCATCTGCACCGTCCGTGATATCATCAATCGGGTCCCTGTTTCATTCTAACAACCCTCGTGTGAATATTCGTATTCGTTTGGTAGCACATTGTATTTAATTCCACCCAAAAGTATAGTGGATTTTTTTTTTACTACCCAACACATTATGGTAGTAAAAAAAATGACAGAAAATGAAATAAAGAGCAGTGAGGAAACAGGATAGCAATGACCTCATACGCTCTCCACCAATCAAATCAGATATATCTGCTTATCCACATTCCTGACAAGTGCTGCCCAATTTTTGTAGACTGAGTTATATTGCCATTTTTGTGCTGTTTGACTTTTCCCCTTCTCATCTGTAACATTGGAAGATAATTAATAACACACATAATACATGGTACATCTGTTTGGATAAGCAAACCCAACATTTGCAGGAGATTCAATAAAAGTTCTTATCGTTTAAAAGGAGCTAACTTTGCCCCAACCAATCAGATCTTATTTAACATTTGAAAGCTACATCTGATTGGTTGGGGCAAAATTAGCACCATTTAAACGATAAAACTTTTATTGAATAACCCATTGATATTTTAGTGTCTATGTTAAAGGGAAACTATGCTGAAAATTGACTTTGCCTAATTGTAATCTATAAAGAAACACATGTCAGTAGTAGAGTTGGGAAAACTTCATAAAGTTTGTCCATTTTCGAACTTTCGAACTTCAGTAAAAGTTTGAAAGTTCGAATTCAGACCCATTAAAGCGCAATTGTCGGGTTTTGCGCAAGCTACATTAGAGTTTCGGCCAATTTGAGGGTTACCGAATGATACTTTGAGGGCTAGCGAAGTAGAACCATAAATTCGAGGGTTACTGAAAATGAACAATACTTTCGAGGGTTACCAAAATGGACGATACTTTCAAGGGTTAGCGAACGATACATTTGAGGGTTACCAAAAACGATCCATACATTTGAGGATTCCGAAAACGAACAATACTTTTGAGGGTTACCGAAAACCGAAGGCTACATTTGAGGGCTGGTGAATGATACTTCTAGGGTTAGCGAAAATGAAAGATACTTTCGAGGGTTAGTGAACTATACATTCTAGGGTTAGCGAACTGCCTGTAAATTCGATATTATGTGATATTGGATATTCTGTGTTTGATATTGGATATTCTGTGTTCGATATTGAATATTCTGTGTGCAATATTGAATATTCTGTGTTCGATATTGAATATTCTGTGTTTGATATTGAATATTCTGTGTTCGATATTGAATATTCTGTGTTTGACATTAAATATTCTACGTTCGATATTGAATATTCTGTGTTCGAAACTGAATATTCTGTGTTTGATATTGGATATTCTGTGTGCGATATTGAATATTCTACGTTCGATACTGAATATTCTGTGTGCGATATTGGATATTCTGTGTTTGATATTGGATATTCTGTGTTCGATATTGAATATTCTGTGTGCGATATTGAATATTCTGTGTTCGATATTGAATATTCTGTGTTCGATATTGAATATTCTGTGTTCAATATTGAATATTCTGTGTGCAATATTGAATATTCTGTGTTCGATATTAAAATTCTGTGTTTGATATTGAATATTCTGTGTTCAATATTGAATATTCTGTGTTTGATATTGAAATCTTGTGTTTCGATATTGAATATTCTAGTGCGATTTGGATATTCTGTGTTTGATATGAATATTTTGTTGTGTTGATATTGAATGTTCGTGTTTGATATTGAATATTCTGTGTTCGATATTGAATATTCTGTGTTCGATATTGAATATTCTGTGTTCGACATTAAATATTCTACGTTCGATTGATATTCGTGTTCGAACTGAATATTCTTGTTGTTTGATATTGGATATTCGTGTTGCGATATTGAATATTCACGTTCGATACTGAATATTCTGTGTGCGATATGGATATTCTGTGTTTGATATTGGATATTCTGTGTTCGATATTGAATATTCTGTGTGCGATATTGATATTCTGTGTTTGATATTGAATATTCTTGTTTGATATTGAATATTCTGTGTTCAATATTGAATATTCTGTGTGCAATATTGAATATTCTGTGTTCGATATTTAAAATTCTGTGTTCGAAATTGAATATTCTGTGTTCAATATTGAATATTCTGTGTGCAATATTGAATATTCTGTGTTCGATATTTAAAATTCTGTGTTCGAAATTGAATATTCTGTGTTCATATTGAATATTCTGTGTTTGATATTGAATATTCGTGTGTTCGATATGAATATCTGTGTTGATATTGAATATCTGTGTTCAATATTGAATATTCTGTGTGCAATATTGAATATTCTGTGTTCGATATTTAAAATTCTGTGTTCGATATTGAATATTCTGTGTTTGATATAGAATTTTCAATGTTCGGTATCGAATTGTCAATAAACCCATTAAATATGAGAATTTCCAAATATTTCTGGTTTCACAACAAGCCTGAAACCCATCCCTAGGTACATGTAAGTTCATATCTTAAACATATCTTTATATATGTAGCACAGACTATACCTGTCACATTAGGACAAGTACATATAATTGTCCAAAGCTGGTCAGTTGTTTGTCTTTATCTTTAAGAGTGAGAAACACATGTTATGTTCTAAATTACAGCCAAGAAACTTCTAAACTTCCCAAATCATTTCTTACCAAAGATCCTCCTGTGATAAATTAGTAAGATCTTTTACTACAGATCCAGATTCTTTCTCTGGCTGATACGTACTGAGCATGTCTGAACCAGCTGGTCCAGGGAGGAGGAGGGTTGAAAAGTGAACAAATGGCTTGAATTTAAACAGCTGTATCTCTGGTTAGGATTTACTTAAAAAGACAAGGGCGAATCATTTTAATCAACAGTTCCACAGCTACAATTCAGAAAAATGTATTTCAGCCTGAACTACATATATATCTCCATTATGCTCCCATTCAGCTTTCATGCCAAAGCTGCAATATTCATTCACATCCTTTCATTCAAATAAATGTATTGCGGATCAAGGAAAGACTTTATTGCTATGTGTGGCTTTATAAACTGGAGAGGTTTGCTGGCAATATCTCTCTTTTCAACCTTCCACTGACACAAGCAATATGAATGGTTGGATTGGGATTTTGATTATAGGTTCATGAAGAAAATCATTTTGTCAGTGAGCAATTGAAAGTCGACATATAAAAGAGAAAGAGAAAAACAAGGAAAGGGATGAAATGGAAATAGACAAACCACCAACATTGTCACACAGAGATTTGACCTTGAGACAAGGGGAATAATTATTTTTTATAGATATTCAGATCTCCTCCCAACTGATCTTCCAGGTTATGGCAGTGAAAATCAACAGCATCCTTTAGTAGCCACAAGTTTACCTTCATGTAAACCCATGTTCTCTACACACAATTAGGGAAGCAATATGACAGCTCCCACCCATATGTATAAATATACAGAGAAGGAATGTTCTGTACATACAATAAGCTATACCCTCATACAGTACTGACTAAGGGAAACAATATGGCAGCTCCCACCCATATGTATAAATATAAATATAAATATACAGAGAAGGAATGTTCTGTACATACAATAAGCTATACCCTCATACTGTACTGCCTAAGGGAAACAATATGGCAGCTCCCACCCATATGTATAAATATACAGAGAAGGAATGTTCTGTACACACAATAATCTATACCCTAATACTGTACTGTCTAAGGGAAACAGTATGGCAGCTCCCACCCATATGTATAAATATACAGAGAAGGAATGTTATGTACACACAATAAGCTATACCCTCATACTGTACTGTCTAAGGGAAACAATATGGCAGCTCCCACCCATATGTTTAAATATAAATATACAGAGAAGGAATGTTCTGTACACACAATAAGCTATACCCTCATACTGTACTGTGTAAGGGAAACAATATGGCAGCTCCCACCCATATGTATAAATATAAATAAATATAAAACAGGGAAGGAATGTTCTGTACACACAATAAGCTATACCCTCATACTGAACTGTCTAAGGGAAACAATATGGCAGCTCCCACCCATATGTATAAATATACAGAGAAGGAATGTTCTGTACACACAATAAGCTATACCCTCATACTGTACTGTCTAAGGGAAACAATATGGCAGCTCCCACCCATATGTTTAACTATAAATATACAGAGAATGAATGTTCTGTACATACAATAAGCTATAACCTCATACTGTACTGTCTAAGGGAAACAATATGTCAGCTCCCACCCATATGTATAAATATACAGAGAAGGAATGTTCTGTACACACAATAAGCTATACCCTCATACTGTACTTTCTCAGGGAAACATATGGCAGCTCCCACCCATATGTATATATAAATATACAGAGAAGGAATGTTCTGTACATACAATAAGCTATACCCTCATACTGTACTGTCTAAGGGAACACCTATGGCAGCTCCCACCCATATGTATAAATATGCAGAGAAGGAATGTTCTGTACACACAATAAGCTATACCCTCACACTGTACTGTCTAAGGGAAACAATATGGCAGCTCCCACCCATATAAGAGAAGGAATGTTCTGTACACACACCTTTAGGCATTCTTAGTAAGTTTCACCCAGAGTGCAGTCCAATAAGTTTATTTTGTTTCTGTGTGCTAGGGGTGGGGCAGTGAGGGACTGGGCTGCTCATTAAGACAAATCTGACCTACTATCCTTAAAGGGTATGAATGCTGAAAATCTTTGAACAGGAAGACAGCTCCTACTCTTCACTTTCCTGGACTTTGGACAAGCACTGCAAGAGAACCCTAAGGAGCAGGGATGTAAGGTAAGGATTATTTTTAAACTACACAGTGGGGCCAGTAGTGGGTTAAGTTTTAGTTTGGCGGTGGACATGCCCTTTAACAGTGACATGGAATCCAGTGATACCTATATAGGGGGGATGGGGAAATGTCCATAGAATGGGAGGATAATAAAGTGTTTCCTTGGATTGACATGACTAATGGTCTCATTGGAGTTAAATCAGTTCCTCTCCTTAAGTCCCTTTTCTCTCTGTCTCTCTGAGAGCCGGTGGCATCTAACCAGGCCGTCCGCTGTCACTAGGAATAAAGCGGCCAAGTGGCGGAGGAGGCCTGGGGCCTGATGAGGACTGTAAGGTTCACAGCATCGTTTTCAGCTCCAGATGCTCCTCTGCCTGAAAGGAAACATCAGCTCCAACAAGGCGAGAAATTCGCTTCCCGCGCCCAAGAGTCAGATCAGATCAGGGAGCTTCACCCCACTGACAGCTCCACCGCCTTTGTGGGCGTCTGATCTCTAATCAGCATCGGTTAAGCGGAGGGGACCTGGCGTGCCGCTGGATTCGATGATTGGTGGGATCTGGGATACATTGTGTCTGATTGTACCAGTGCCAGACGAAGACAGTGATTCTGGGAAATTCAGGAAGCCCCAATGAATTCCCATCAGAGTGATAAATAACCTTACAAATACATATATCAGTGAGGTGTAACCTTAAACTACAAGTCTGCTTTAAAGGGAATCTCCACTGAAAAAATAAAGTTTGGCCATTTAGTGTATTTGAAGAATGGGCGGTATAGAAGCTGTGTCTTACCTCCCGTTCTTCAATAAAACCATCAGGAGCCGGGAGAGAAGGTAAGGTACTTACCCGATGGCAAGCTCCTCTGCCACGTAGACTGACAGGCTCTGTATTCTATGCGCATGTGCAAGGAGCGATCGATGGGGTAAGTACCTTACAGTCTTTCCCGGCTCCTGCAGGTTTTATCGAGAACAGGAGGTAAGACACAGATCCTTTACCTCCTGTTCTTCAATAAAACTGAATGGCCAAACTTTATTTTTTTTTTAGTGGAGATTCCCTTTAGAGTATTTTCATGTAACATGCATTCTAGAATGTTATCATGTTTCATCTGTGTAACTAAGCTCTAAATAATTATTTTATAACTATCTTCAGTAGCGCTTTACAATTCATGTATACATTCACATCAGGCCCTGCCCCGAAGAGCTTACAATCTAAGCACATTTGACACATACAACCTATCAGTATGTCTTTATGATTGGGGGGTAAACCGGAGTGCCCGGAGGAAACCCACGCAAGCATGGGGAGATCATACAAACTCCTTGCAGATGTGTCCAAGGGTGGAATCGAACTCAGGCGCTGCAAGGTATCAGTGCTAACCACTGAGCCACCGTACTGCCCATTCTGTAGCAATTAGTTTTAACAATTTTATAAATATCATTGTTTTACACTTAAGCATTTTGTTCAGGGGTGTTTGTATTATCGTATTATGCACCTTTTTAATGGTACGTTTTTTCATGAATTTGCACTTAATACATTACCCCCTACGTGGGCGATCGGTGAGACTGCTGATTGGTCCACGTGGGAGGATGTTACGTCACTTGTCTATTTAATCACGTTTGGAAATGTAGAAAGTTTACTTATGATTCAGGACCAGAGTTGTCCGAAAAGCGTCAATCAATTCTGCAATAAAATTTCACTTATTTGCTGAGAGAGCGTCCTGTCCTTTACTAACCATCTGCACCGTCCGTGATATACATCAAATCGGGTCCCTGTTTCATTCTAACAACCCTCGTGTGAATATTCGTATTTCGTTTGGTAGCACATTGTATTTAATTCCACCCAAAAGTATAGTGGATTTTTTTTTTACTACCCAACACATTATGGTAGTAAAAGAAAAATGACAGAAGAATGAAATAAAGAGCAGTGAGGAAACAGGATAGCAATGACCTCATACGCTCTCCACCAATCAAATCAGATATATCTGCTTATCCACATTCCTGACAAGTGCTGCCCAATTTTTGTAGACTGAGTTATATTGCCATTTTTGTGCTGTTTGACTTTTCCCCTTCTCATCTGTAACATTGGAAGATAATTAATAACACACATAATACATGGTACATTCTGTTGGATAAGCAAACCCAACATTTGCAGGGAGATTCAATAAAAGTTCTTATCGTTTAAAATGGAGCTAACTTTGCCCCAACCAATCAGATCTTATTTAACATTTGAAAGCTAACATCTGATTGGTTGGGGCAAAATTAGCACCATTTTAAACGATAAGAACTTTTATTGAATAACCCTATTGATATTTTAGTGTCTATGTTAAAGGGAAACTATGCTGAAAAATTGACTTTGCCTAATTGTAATCTATAAAGAAACACATGTCAGTAGTAGAGTTGGGAAAACTTCATAAAGTTTGGTCCATTTTCGAACTTTCGAACTTCAGTAAAAGTTTGAAAGTTCGAATTCAGACCCATTAAAGCGGGCAATTGTCGGGTTTTGCGCAAGCTACATTAGAGTGTTACGGCCAATTTGAGGGTTACCGAATGATACTTTTGAGGGCTAGCGAAAGTAGAACCATAAATTCGAGGGTTACTGAAAATGAACAATACTTTCGAGGGTTACCAAAAATGGACGATACTTTCAAGGGTTAGCGAACGATACATTTGAGGGTTACCAAAAACGATCCATACATTTGAGGATTACCGAAAACGAACAATACTTTTGAGGGTTACCGAAAACCGAAGGCTACATTTGAGGGCTGGTGAATGATACATTCTAGGGTTAGCGAAAATGAAAGATACTTTCGAGGGTTAGTGAACTATACATTCTAGGGTTAGCGAACTGCCTGTAAATTCGATAGTTATCGAATTTTAAGATAATTATCGAAAATGCAGCCGCGAGTCCAGAAAAACGAACTAGTTCGAACCGAACTCATAAAGTTCTCTGATAAGTAGCACTGCTGCATTACTGCATTCCTTCAGTTCAGAACTTGTTTAACTCCCCCTCCCACTATTAACCGACTCCTTTTGCCATCTAATACGACTTTGTGTAAAGTCAAGCATGCTTAGTAAGCACTATGAGGCAGCACCGTGAAAGGGAATTTCCCACTATGCTGTTCACACATTCCAACTTCCAGTTACAGCTGAACTGGTAATAGTTTATGGTAATAAGGCACTTGATTGACAGCTGATTAGGTCAAAACATCTGATTATCAGTCACTAGTTTATACAAGGGATGTCTACAGGTTGCAAAGTTCAACTTCCCTTGAAGTCTCTTAGTTTATCAGCAGGGCTACTGCCTCTAAATCAGGTCCCTGTTTGTCATAATTTCCCAGCAGACATACATGATGGAGAGAAGGATTATGGGATGCGCGCTTCATTTAGGTGCCAGAGAAACGTCTCTCCAACCAGAAAACATAATATCCGTGTGTGGAGCTTCCACTGTCCATTGACTCTCAGCTGTTCTCTGGTAATTATGTTTCCTTGGAAGGTGTTCAGATCTCGGCTTTCCGGCCTGCAATTTTCAGCCCATTAAAAACAAAACGTAAATTAAAAATGGATGTGGCTTCTATGGACCATTTAATGTATTAACCACACACAGCCCGGCGTGAGAAAGATTGGAGGAAGGATCCTTTTAGCGATATTAGAGATTATGGGCCATATTTAGGAACACGCGGCAGAATACCATGAGGTAGTAAACTAAACCAACGGTATTCGATGGAGATCGTAAATCTACTATCGTGTTTTCGTAGATTTACGATCGTTATCGGTAATTTACGTAAATTAACGAACTTTAAAATGATCAGAAATTAACAATCCTTTTAACGATCGTTAAACCGATCATTAAAGGTGCAGTATAGCTAAAAAGTGATACCGCGCCTTTATGAATATGGCCCTATATGTGCAGATTTCTCGATGTGGGATCAGTGCAGATGTAGGATAAAGACTGAGTGCGATTGGTCAAAGGCAGGGCCGTCTCTAGACTTTTGGCACCTGGAAAAAAATTCCAAATGCTGCCCCATCGCTGCGCCGCCGGAAGGGGTGTGGTTTTATAATTGAAAGTGGGTGATGCTTTGTCCAGAAGTGGGGTGTGGCTTGTCCAGAAGGAGGGGCTTTATACACATGACTGGTAAATAATGCTGACAATAACTGGTAAATGATGTATACAGTGACTGGTATTAGATGCCCACAGTGACTGGTTAATGATGCCCAACATTAATTTTTGATCTGCAGGGCTAACAAACATATGATCAAATAAATTGCTAGTCAGAAGGGAGGGGAGGAGTCCTAGCTACATTCTGTTATTTTGGCTTCACTCTGCTATTTAAAGTGACAGTAACTTCAGAAAAGATGTGATTTTTACAAACAACTTTTTTGGGGCACCCTGGCATCTGGGCCCAGGCATATAAAAAAACTTGTGTGCCCCATTTTTTTCTGGCATCAAAACTGCTGCCTCCCTACAGGGTGCTGCTCTGTAATGAGAAGCGGCCCTGGTTAAAGGGTTATAAAGTGGGAAAATAGGAAGTTATATGTAGCAGCTGTCATTGCGATTTACTAGTAGAAAGATCAGCTCCACACCCTTGTGGCTTCATTCTGAGGTTAAAAGGGAATTGGAAAGAAAGATGCATTTAAAATATGTAAGTCCTTGATTCCGATCCTATTTTCACGGATTATCGAACGTTCGAGGCTAACGAACATAGCTGTGTTCGATATACATCGGAAAGTCCTGAAAGTACATTCCATTTTCGGATTTTTGAGAAATTCACGAGATCCGTAAATCAGTATGGTCAGTAAATTCTGGCATAGCAGTAGATGTGGTGTGGGGCCACTTCTGTTTAATCTGTTTATAAATGACTTAGAAGGGGGTATTGAGAGCAAGGTCTCTGTGTTTGCTGATGACACTAAACTATGTAGGGCATTGATAATTACAGATTATGTGCCATTGTTGCAATCAGACCTTCTCTAATGGAAAAAGATTTGGGAGTTCTAGCAGATAACAGACTTGACAGACAGCCACAGCTAGAGCTAGCAAGATATTGTCTTGTATAAAGAGGGGAATAGATTCAAGAGAGAAAATATTAGTCTCCATCTTTACAAACCACTGGTAAGGAGGTATATACTAGAGCTGGAAATCAAACCTCGAGTTCGAGTCGGATTTTATGAGTTTTTAGAACTCTTCAGACTACGAACTTTTGGGTTTTCCGAACTCGCTGACATATTTTTCGCTAATTAGCGAAAATTCAAAGACCTGTAAGCGGATCTGTACTGTATGTAGGATTCTGACCATCGCCAGGCTGCTTTAAAGATGCAGAGAATTTGGTTGGTGATGTTGGTGATTCACCAACATCGAAAGAATATTGAGTTTTCTGCAAACCAATGATTCACATGTCTCATTCTTTAAACCTCATAGATTTGGTGATGATATGCAAATTAATTAATACCGTGTGGTCATGTGAGAAAAGAACACCCACATTAAAGGACTAAATACTAAAAACTGCAATTCCAAGATGTCTCTTTTATATACAAGATTCCAAAACTGCACTGAATATTCCAAATGAGGCCTTACCAGTAGAGATAGCCGAACGTACTAAAGTTCGGTTCATTTGAGAGGTTTTCTAGTAAAATTTCTATAGTTGGAAAACGGACCCATTTAAGGGCATCACCACCGGTAAAATATTTTTTTCCCATTCAGTTTTATTGAAGAACAGGGGGTAAAGGAGCTGTGTCCTACCTCCCGTTCTTTAATAAAACCTGCAGGAGCCAGAAGAGGAGGTTCAGAACTCAGAACCGACGAACTCTGTATTCTATGTTTAATGGGAAAAAATAGTTCAAAAAAGTTCTGATAAAATGCAATGGGAACTTTCTGTAAATGTCTTGTGACTTTGCAATGAACTTTTCTCTCATGACAATCAATCAGAAAGGGAAATTTGTGTTTCTCCCCTCTCTCTCCTACACTCGATAGTCCATTTAGGACACATCTGGGTTGTATGTATGTACAGGGTAAGTGTGTGTGGATCTAAACACTGTGTTGTGTAACAGATGCTCTATTTATGTGCTTTGGTGCATAAAGTAGGTTACAGTGTGATATTCAACCGAAACCACGGAGCTGGATTCCCTGCCAGGACTTTCCTTTGTTCGAACAGGTAGAATGTAGAATGCGTTCCCACTGGAAGTAGAGACTCCAGGCAATTCTACCCAGATCTGACGATCCGCCTGTAGGCAGCCACTGCCCTAAATTTGCTTTGATGAATAACCTTGTGTGTTTTCACCGAGGGAGCTGTCCAAGGTGCTGAAAATAACTGTAGTCATTTGCATGGAAAGAAACCACAAAACACGGGAGTATCGGTGTTTGTGTGAGACAGACATGATCAGCGTCTTCAGAACAAGCCCAGTAGGTTCTGGTTCTTAGGGCCCCTTTTCTGTAAGTTTAAACCAGATACCTGTATTAAAGGGAATGTTCACCCTGGTCAATTGTCAGTTACCTGCCACCAACCCCAATTGATATACTTCACTTTATTACCCGCATTACTAACCAGATATATAAGGATAATTATTGGTCCCTCCCCCCATGCAGTCAATCAAATCAGTGACAACTGATATCAACCAATGATTGACTGATGTTTCACCTGCTGACTCCTCTGCACATGCTCAAGCTTATAAAAAGCTCATTGAGCAGAGAAAAGAGGCACAGACCTTTGCGAAAATGGAAAATGACTTAAATAATTAAATATCTGGTTACAGATACATGTAATAAACTGGTAAAATGAGCAGTAAGGGCTGCGGGAAGATAACTGACAAGTCACCAGTTTTTTGTTTTAAAGGGGAAGTCCAGCCCCAAAATGAAAACTTACATACAGGTAAATCACCCCCCAAAACGCTAAACGGTAATAGTTTAAAATCTGAGAGGTGTAGGTCTAACCTGAAATCCGGCACAATGTCCTGTTTCCCCTGTTTCTTCTTCCTGGTTCTTCCAGTTAGTAACTGTCAGTTATGGATTTGACAGTTGACATCACAGCCAATGACTGAATGTTAATCCCCTGTCTGCCTCTTCTGAGCATGCCCAGGCTCAGTACAGGCTCAGTACAGGTTTCTAAATTGCTCAGTTTCCATGAGGCATCCAGAAGCATAGCAGGCATACAGTAATGAATTCATAGGACAAACTATGATATAGCAACATATTTTAAAGAGGCCATTCTTTCTAAAAGATGTTATTATGAGGGTGGAGTTGTCCTTTAAGGGTGGACATATACTTTTCAGAAAAAAGAGCAGTATTTTTTCATCCCAATGACCTTAACCTGCCCATTCAGCATTGTGTCTGTGTATAAATAAATGCAACCGAAATTCTGACTTCCTGTTTGCAGGACCCCTAATAGAGACCGTTATGGTCTTGCCCTTGACCCAGCGCCTGGGTTGATTCAGTTGCTCAGTAGAGATCTGAGCATGTGTGACCCACCCAACAGCCAATCAGTAGAAATTACTGTTAGGAACATTCCAAGGATGTGGTGCATCCTGGGAAAAAGAAGGAACGTTAGAACCTGAAATGTCAGCTCACTAATGTCAACAGCAGGGAACAGCAAAGGGAATGAAATCAACTGATTTTTCAAAATGGGAGAGAATATGTAGAATAACTAAGAAGTAGAGATGGAATGTGGTTTCGAATCGAATCTGAGGGTTTCGAAGTCCCAACGAAACTTTCGGAACTCCCAAATTTCACGGAACCCGGATTTTTAGAATTTTTGATTCTTATCGAAAGTAGACGATTTTCAAAAACCGAAACTCGAATTGTCGAAATTCGAAAACGGAACGAAACTCAACAGTTTCGAACATCTCTACTAAGAAGGCATCACACAAACGAACAATTTAACAAATATTGATCATTTCCACTGAACTGTCCCTTTAAGATGAGTTATCGCAACTTGAATTTCTGTGTTTGCCAAATGTGATGCAAAAATCAAAGAATCATTCCCATTCCTAGGAAAGTTTATGGATTTGAACATGGAAAGGGGAGATTAGAATCATGGGAAGTTTGGTGCACTAGAAAAATAATTTTCATTTTGTTGTCCAAGGGCCATATTTATAAACCCACGGCATTGCTTTTTAGCGATGCCGCGGATAAGTTAATGTACGTTCGTCCGCGATCGTAAATGGGTATTCTATGGGGATCATAAATCTACAATTTCGTTATCGTACATTTACTATCAGTATTGGTAATTTACGATCTTTATACGTAGATTTGCGATAATGATCGTAAATTAACGATTGTTAAACCGATCGGAAATGAATGATCAGTTTAACAAACATTTTACCGATCGTTAAAGGTGCAGTATTGCTAATAAGAGATACCGCGCCTTTATAAATACGTCCCCAAACTATTAATCCCAACAGATCAATGTTATAAAGAAAATATAAAATATAATAAGGTTAAAAATGAATGAATTTAGCTTATTAATGCTATCAGTTGAATCTTGCTATTTATATTTATTAAACTTTTTAGTTGTCCATTACTGGAAACTATAAATTCTTCCTATCTATCACTGTCCCCAGTTTCTTTAGATATCCAGTCTGAAATATCTTACGTTTCAGCTGCCAATCAAGTACCTTAGTATCATAAACCCTTGTTATGTGCAGTTTGGCTGTAGCTGGAATGATGATAGTTGGTATGTGAACTGCATGTTGGGAAATTCCCTTACCCATTGTTGCCTCATAGGGATTATTGAGCATGCTTGACCTCACAGAGAGTCAGATAGTCTAGCAGGGGGCTGGGGGACTGGGGGACTGAACTTGAGCAAAACAAGTACTGGATTGAAGTCATGCAGCAACACAAAGTGCCTGCTCTATCACATTTACAATCAGACATGATTTAGAACCACAGAATGTTTTATTTTCTGCTGTCATTTCCACTGAAACAGGCAACAGGAAAAAAAAATGCTGTGTATACAGCTGTGTAGACAATGCTTTGACGTCCGACATTGGTCACATTCATTTCAGATATCAAAGAAAAATAGATATCTCTTTCCAATTACCGGTAGAATTGAGTCTGGGAGACAGTGGCTGTCCGAAATGTCTTCCAGACTCTGAGATAAATCAACAGCCTTGATGTTCAACACAGAGACAGAGAGATATGGCAGGAGGGTTTATAACAAACTGTAAAGACTTATGAGGGTCCTGGAAATGAAAAACACATTTTTTATATATTTTTTTCCAGCAGGGTAACAATGTAGCTAATGAACACCGGAGCTCTGGGGCCCTGGCTATAAATCTCTGTTGAGGAATATTGTTTGTTGACCAATTTCTGGATATGATGAAGTTGTAGAGTCCCCTATCCAGAGTCTACTGTCTGATCCCTGGAGAGAATCCACTAAAGCATCTGCCAAATATCTTTGCCTCAACTGTTCTAACTCTTCCCTGAAGGCATCTCTCCTGCTGTGCGGATATTTCTGCACTGATTACACGGCGGAGGTTGACCTGCTTGTGTTAACTCCGCTCTTGCTGGTTTCTTCCAGCAAGAAAAGCCGAACAACCAGAAAAGGGATGTTAAAATAATGTATAATACCCATAATAATTTATTACTGCAAGTCTTGCAATTTCTTTTTACTTTCAGGCCTCCCTCCTCTTAGCATAAGGAAATACACTGAGCATGCCTGAGACAGCGGTTTGGAAAGGAGGCAGGGTTAGAAGTGATAGGGGAGGAGCTTGGTCACACACTGGTTTATTATTTCTGGTTAGAAATTACTTAGAAAGACAAGTTCTATATCACTGTATTCAGCGATTAAATTCTGGCAAATGGCGCTCACTGAAAGTTTCTGTAATGTAAGCGTTCCTTACATGTAGCGTTCCTCTAGTGGCACACATCTGGAACCGCACAGTTTTAGTGCTCGTCTGAAAGTAGCCTACGGTCTAGGCCATAGTAGCGCATTACTCACACGCTTTTGTACATTTAATGCTCGTTACTTTGCATCGTTGTGTGGCCTAGCCATAAGTCACGGGAAATTGTGGCTGTAAACTCCACAGGGTATCAATGGTCTTGCAAATTATACTTTTACTATGTACATTGTTGTATGATAAGAACATATAATAGATTGTATCATGTAGAGAATCCTGCACAGTAGACACCAGAGCTAAAACCCATTTCCCAGCTTGACCCTGCGAGTCCTTTAGTAATCAGTTTGCTTGTTTCAGGATGAGAATGTTCCGCGTTGAACCGGCGGGCGGATCTGTCCGTCAAAAACACCCACAAGCTGCCCCCAGTTATAGGAACCAGGAGACCCATTTACGCGTTTGCTAAATATCATTTTAATATGCACATTTTATGGAAAGTGAAGGCAATTATACCCCCGAGTGCAAAACTACACACTTTAAAAGGTTTCGAAGACGCAGGGAATAATTAGATCATTTCTACAGAGAAGCCCAATGTGGAGATACCGAGATGTCCGGGGTTTAAAAAGCTCAGTACAGAGAGAGAGAGTCTGGGTTGTTTTAATGGTGAACAGAACTGCAAGTAAAAAAGACAATCGGGAGAAACGAAAAGTTCAATTTACACTTGCGGCGCTGGGGAAATTCTTTTTCGTTGTTTAACCTTGTGTGACTTTCCATACAATATTGTATATAAGTAAATCCCCCCAACACCAAAACTGCAATAGTTAGAAAGCAGGTGTAGGACTGTTCAGGGGCACTTCTATGGTTTTTGCTGCCTGAGCCAAACTTTATTGCCGCCCTTTTGTGCGCTGCCGCCATATTAGAATGTGTGGCTTTGAGGATGGGCGTGTCTAAAGTTTTATGATTTTTAACTTTTTATCACATTGGTATTTAAACAGTTTCTCAGCCAGGGTATTGCCTGAGACAAATGCCTCACTCTGCCTAATGGTAGATGTGGCCCTGGGACTGTTATATATAACCTGTTATATAGAGGGATATAAATTCGGTTCATTTTAGAACTAAAACTTCAGTAAAAGTTTGAAAACCGTCCCTTTAAAGTCAATGGCAAAAAATAATAATAGTGATAAAATACAGTTAAATAGCAATGCCTCTAGTTTCATTTATCAGTCCAACCCAGCTTCTGTCCAGAGCTTGACCTGCGGGAAGACTCACTATACAAGAAGCCCATCTTCTTATTGGCCAGGCCCTGGACTGTAGGGGGTGGGGTTGACCAAACTGGTAAGCTCGAAGTTAGATAATTGTTGCTGGAAATCTCAGGTAAAACCCAATCTTAAGGAGATGGTGGGGGTAGAATTCCCCATTAATATAGATGTATTTATAGATATACGTATTGATCTGTTACATATGTATGAATTATATATTTAGATGAACTGAGGATTAAGAATAAAAGGGATAATTCATTATTTTGGGATCCCCTGAGACTTTTTCAGCAGCCATTTGTCATCGTGAGTAGGTTAGGGAGAGACAGACAGTGCTGTATATTTAAGACCAGCACACGGTGCCTAAACGTAAAATATCTCTCAGATACAATGTTACAAAACATTTCTGTAAATAACATATTTCCCGGCGACTGTATTTGTGTCACTGTTTACTTGTCAGAAACAATACAAACACGACATCCGATTGTAAATATTTCCTTCCAATGTGGAGACATTTTCATAAATCTATATGGATTTATTCATAGTCTGGGCAGAACAGAGGGAGCTTGGCAGGGGGAGCCGAGATGCCACAAATTGGGAATCTCAATGAAACAAAAAGCAGATTAATTTGTGAGTCTAAACATGGTTCTGTATTTAAGGGTCTCCTATTGGTTGGACTACAATTCCCAGTATCCCCTAACGGCTGCAGCAGCTAATACAATGAGAGCCCTGGAAACTAAACACGATGATCTGATCAAGTTTAGCTAAAACACATTTTAATTAATATTAAATATGTAGAAATAATATATTTACCTCTGTGAGAAACAGTTCATTACAACAAGCTCTCACTCCCCCTTCTCCTTAGCACAGGGAGATCCAATGTAGTAGCTTTCTGTCCATATTTGAAGCACATTGAGCATGTCTGAGCCACTGGTAGAGGGGGTAGGAGGGGCTTGAGATAAAACCAATGTATCTTTGATTAGGAATTACTTAGAAAGGCAAGCGATAAATCATTTTAATCAGATGGTTCTATAAAAAGAAAATGTGTCTTACACTAAATTATCCTTTAAGGACCCATATCTATTGCGAAGGAAGTTGTGTGTGGGGGATTTTTTATGAAAACACTACATTAAGCTCTTTGTTTAATTGTAATATTTTTATACTGAATACGATTTAGTAAATTCCTTTGTTGTCCAGTATAATATGTCAAAGATCCATTCATGTTTTTATTCTTCTTTTATAGGGGAGATTGAACGCTGCTCCTTAATCAAGTACCATTATTCCTCAGCCTCGATTCCCAAAAACCTTACATACAACATCACCAAGACCATCCGGCAAGACGAATGGCACGCTCTACGTGAGTAACACAACTGGGGTTTTCTAATATATGGGGAACTAAAGTCTCCAGACAACATTGTCCCAATAGATAGAGCACATTCACAAAGTTACAAAAAGCTGTGTTTCACCTCTTCCTTTGCTGTGGCTGCAGGTACTAGTGTCCCAAAATCCACCTTAGCTGGGTGCACCTACCTAAGTGTATGCAGTACACCTCACAGAAAGCTGCAACCTTACTTCCTAGAAGCTAAGATCAAGTTACAGCTCAGAGGTCACCCCTACCTTTGACACAGAACAGTCAAAAAAGAATCTGACAGCCAATCATGTTACAGCTCAGAGGTCATCCCTCCCTCTGAAACAGAACAAAAAAACAAAAGTAATCTTTGCAGTTTATTTATTAGCTAGCATGGTTGTAAGAAACAAAATGTTAACAGTTTAATTAAATGGGGAATTGAACCTACAACCTCATGTACTCTGTCTTGCTAAGAGCAAAGCTTTCTAACGCTATATTCATATTTTTCTTTACAAAAAGTCTAGTTCTCCTTTAAAGGGAGATTGGGTAATAGAAAACATATCCAGATGGTGATGCAGAAAACCCCTAAATATATATAAATCCCATAACTTTAAAAAATATTTTTTCTGATAGTTTTCTGTTATATTTTTTCTACAGAAGCTTTAGTTTTCCTTTAAATGAAAGATCACTGGATATTGGGTATTTTGACTTTAAACGTTGCCGTTTCAATCCTTCGTAAATAACTTGTGAGAGTCCAATAAAGACAGGGCTTTTTTTATAGTGGCTTCAACATCCTTGGATTACATCAGTTATCAAATGGCCTAGAAATTGTAACTGCTTTTGTCCGAGTGCCAATTCCATTTTGTCGCTCGGTCCATTTTGTGACTCTGCTGTAAACAATGGTTTATGTCCTGTACAAACATTTCCCTGCTGTCCAAATGGGTCCGGTAAATAGAACAAGATTTAGGGAGGAGGCCAATCTCACCGGTTCACTGTGTGGTTTACAGTGATTTATCCAAACAGACATAAGAAGATGCTATTTCTGTGCAGAATCTTCCCAAATGTATGCAGTGTGAAATCGGAAGATTATTTGGGATTTTCAGTATGTTCTATAGATGATCTGACTTAAAGGGACCATTAAATCTCCTGTTGTCTCCGCTTACTGTACTTGCACACCTAGCTATGAGTGTGCAGAGACAATTCCATATTTTACCTTATTTTTTGTAATAATATTTTTGCCCGTGCAAGTCTGTGTGTATATACTGTGTGTGTGCTAAACTTTACTTTTTAGGCTTTACAATTATTATTGTACCAAGTTGGGCTGTTGAAGACACATTTTTATTGCAGGAAGGTGCAAGAAAATTTCGATGCAAAGTGACACTCACCATGTAAATGAACACAACGCAGTTGCAGTACAAATTAAAGACCATGTCCACCCTTAAAACAATAACTGGTGACTTGTCAGTTATCTTCCCGCAACCCCAACTGATATTTTCCCAGTTTATTACATGTATTTGTAACCAGAGTTACATTACAAGTTCTATTTCTTTCTTGTAAAGGTATCTGTCTCCTCACTCAATGAGCTTTTTATGAGCATGTGCAAACGAGGCAGAAGGTAAAACAGCAGTCAATCATTGGTTGTGATGTCAGCAGTCACAGCCTTGATTGACAGCATAAAGGGAGGAGCCAGTTTACTCTGCCAGAATGGGGACAAAAATTATCCATAAATATCTGGTTAGTAATGCGGGTAATAAAGTGCTGAATATATCAGTTGGGATTGGGGGCAGGTAACTGACAATTTACCATTTTTTTTGTTTTAAGGTTAGACACGTCCATTAAATTATTCTAAATTGTGATGTAGCCTTTCTGTTCGGTGGAGAGTTGACCAACGGTATAAATTGGTACATGATTACCTGTCATCTATATTTTATTGATGACCAATTTCATATTAATAACAGATTAAAATGTATCCACGTATGTGGTCATAGAGCCTAACGATACATTGTTTCTTTAGTTGTTTCTGGTCTACAAACTGCGTTGGTCCTTTTACAGACCCAAGAATATAAAGAGATTGAATGGGCATGTTTGTTTGCACTTATTATCAGCGCATCACAGGTTCGAGATTAATAGGCTGGGATATAAAAACTTGTATGATTCCACGAAGAATAGGAATTTATATGTTGCCAAGCAACAGCACATTCATTCGTTTTGCAGAAACGTTACATCATTTAGAAACGCGTGGCTCTTGGTTTAAGCCAAACGAAAAGAAAGACATTAGTACAGCTAGACAATTAGTTTTAATCAGGTTTAAGGAGATTACAGAAACCGTATAAAGAACAAGTAATGGTAGAAAAATAAAATAATCTATTTAAAGGAATAGTTCACTCAAAAAATGAACAATTCCATTAATGTATTGCCCAGGAGGATAAGGAGCTATGTCCTACCTCTTATTCTTCAATTAATTGAGCAGGGGCCCGGGACGAAGATAAATATATTTACCTTTAGCGCAATCCACCGCAGCAGAGATGAAAATCCCCGACCGCTTCTTGGTTCTAATCCTCTAGCGTGCATGCGCCATAATGCGCTATAGAGGATTAGAACCAGGAAGCGGTCGGAGATTTTCATATCTCCGGTGATGGATTTTCCCTGTCTCCTGCTCAATTGATTGAAGAACGGAGTGGATTTAACATTATAAAAACGCATGCGTTTTGTGGGGAAAAAAATGGTGCACACAAAACAGGAAAGCGCTATCCCTAAGACATAGCTCCTTAAACTCACAGGTTTCAATACATTAAAGGGATAGTTCACTTTTCGATAAAAGTGAGATACCGTTTATTCAAGTGACAGTGTTGTAATTTAGTACAGTATGTTTATTTTCCAATTATCAAATGTATTTTATTGTTAAAACGCAGCACTGAAAATGCACAACGTTGCTAAAGTCCTGTTGTGAAATCTGTGCTCACTCTACCAGAGTCATACTGAAATCAGAATAAACAGGTTATTATCATCATTACCCAATATTCTAGAATATTCCAGCTAGAAAGCTGTAGTAATAGTCAGCACTAGTGGTGGCCCAGTTTGCGGATCCGAACCCGAATCTGCGGCGAATATACCTCGCAAACGGTGCATATCCGAACTTTTCCGTACCGTGTTTTCGAAAATTTTCGAAATTACGAGGATTTCTCATATTTTCGAAAACGCAAGGCAAAACGTATTTTCAATAAATTCCAAAATTACGAGGATCTTACGTATTTTCGAAAATGGGCGAAAAAACGTATTTTCGAAAATGCATGAGGACCCATTAAAATGAAAAATCCTCGAAAATACGAGAAATCATCGTAATTTCTAAAATTTTAGAAAATACGTATTTTCCCGCATTTTCGAAAATACGTAATATCCTCGCAATTTCGAAAATTTTCGAAAATACGTATTTTCGAAAATTTTTGAAATTACGAGGATTTCTCGTATTTTCGAGGATTTTTCATTTTAATGGGTCCGCTCGCGGATTTTCGAATTTTCGAATTTTTTCAAAAATTCATTTTCTAATGATCGAGCTACTCACATGTAAAGCATAGGGAGAATGCTCGGGACTGCAGGATTAAGTGAGCAATTATAGCGCATCATATCATCAATAAAATAAATTGTTAATTGGTGAGTTCATAATAAATAGGTCAACAAGTATATATAACAAATAAATCAACAAAAAGGAGACAAGAACCGAGTTTTAGCCGTTTTTTTCAACAGAAAACATAATACAACGTGCAACGTTCTATTAAAATCCGTGCCGTTTATTGTGTTCCGTGTTTTCTGTTTACCTCTGGCAGCTACAAACAGTTATAATCCACCTGACTAATCTTATAAAGTAAAAATTAATAATCCGCATCTTTCCTTTCCCCAGGTCCCTCACCTAGTCTGGTTTAATGCGGATTTAAAGACGGTAATTCAACAGTAATTAACAGGGTCCTTTTTGCCACGATTTTGAACAGGAAGGCGATGATAATTCCAAACATTTCATTTCTGTATTTTATTTTAAGATAACATTTTAACAATAAGCTATTTCATCCTGTGAACTCCTACATTAAAGGTGCATTATCTTCCCCATTTCATAATCCTGTTTCCTTTCCATTAAGGCTCAGATACAATGATCTCATTTATATTTTATTTATTCCGCACACCATGAAATGGAATGTTTCTCTGGGACTGCAGTATTGCTTCAGTCCCCTTATTTATTCCCTGTAAGAATCTCCGTGGATGGATATTTTAAAGTAGGGGAATGGGGATTCACTGTTACTAATGTACAAATGAATCATGTTAAACTAATGACATAGCTAAGCACCGATTATAACTGATGACATTGCTCAACACTGATTATAACTGATGACATAGCTAAACACTGATTATAACTGAGCATGTCTGTCTATTCCCCTGCATGTCAGTCTGTCTAATTCCCATTGTATGTCTGTCTGTCATTTCCTCTGTATGTCTGTCTGTCTCTATTTACCCTGTATGTTCTGTCTATTCCCCTGCATGTCAGTCTGTCTGTCTATATTTCCCCTGTCTGTCTATTTCCTGTATGTCTGTCTGTCTCTATTTCCCCTGTATATCTATCTGTCTATTTCTCCTGTCTGTCTGTCTGTCTATTTCCCCTGTATGTCAGTCTGTCTATTTACCCTGTATAGCTGTCTGTCTATTTCCCATTCTATGTCTGTCTATTTCCCCTGTATGTATGTCTGTCTGTCTGTCTATTTCCCCTGTATGTCTGCTGCCTATTTCCCTGTATGTCTCTCTGTCTATTTCCCATTGTATGTCTGTCTATTTCCCCTGTATGTCTGTCTGTCTATTTCCCCGTATGTCTGTCTGCCTATTTTCCCTGTATGTGTCTGTCTATTTCCCCTGTATGTCAGTCTGTCTGTCTATATTCCCCGGATGTCTGTCTGTCTCTATTTCCCCTGTATATCTGTCTGTCTATTTCCCCTGTATGCCCGTCTGTTTCTATTTCTCCTGTATATCTGTCTATTTCCCCTGTATGTCTATCTGTCTATTTCCCCTGTATGTCTGTCAGTCTATTTCCCATTGATGTCGCCTTTCTATTTCCCCATGTCAATCTATTCCCCTGTATGTCAATCAGTCTTCTATTCCCTGTATGTCTCTATTTCCCCTTTATGTCTGTCTGTCTCTATTTCCCCCATATGTCAGTCTGTCTATTTCCCCTGTCTGTCTCTATTTCCTTTGGCCATCAGTCTATGTGTCTCCGTTCCCCTCTGTGCTGTTGTGCTGATTATACCATGTAAATGATCCTGGGGGCCTGTAAATAAACAATTAGCCATATTTAAGTAAGATGTCTATGTCTGCGATTGGAAATCGGATCATTACCGCTTTCCTTGCAGGGAGAGCAGAGAAGTAGATGAAAATGATTGATAAATTATTAAATACTCTGTATCCCCAGCCTGAATCCTTATTGGTTGGGAGATCTCTGCTGTGTGCTATATAGTCGCAATTTTTTTAGAGATACTCCCCGCTTGCTTATATTCTATTTGTCTCATTCAACAAACAAGATTGGGCTGGAATAAGATCATTGTGCAGTTGTGATGAGACTTTAGCAACAGCAAAAGGTTTCACACCAACGGGGAAAAAAACTACTTCCAGGAAAATGGGGGCAGATCCTGAAAGTTACTAATGAAAGGCCAGGAAAAGGTCATCCTGTAGTTAATTGATATCTCTGGCTAGAGGCCTCTATACATCTTACATAATGTCATCTGAAGCAGCCAGTCAACAGATTCATTTAATAATCTAGCGTGTGTGTACAGGCTCGTATTTCATTTGTTAGAGATTTAGGGAGACACAGTGCTAGAGATCTCACCGAGCATGTGCAGATTTTCAGTGACCACAAAAGGGCCGTACTAAGTGATATCAGGAAACCAATTAAGTTTTACCACAATTTTGCTGATTCCGGAAGTGAACACACACAGCTAAGGATTCATTCATATTTCACATTTCATTTACTTAAAGTTGATCCATTGGCAGCCAAGAAAAAAAAAAACTTGGCCGGGAGAAAACCTTTCTAAATGATCATCTCTATCAGGATAGGAGTGTGGTATGGCAGCACCATTGGATGGATCACAGGTTTTTGAACAAGGCAAAGTGCTTTGTATTTACTTATATGTCATCGCCCTTGGTGGGAATAGCCGCTATCCACGCCAGTGAACAAACAAAAATAAATGGCACAACCTATAGCCTTCAGGGTGAATAACCCCACGCAGAGTGTCGCTGGCACGGGTGCCATTCGCAGTCGTGTATGGGTACAAGGAATGTTTAACACTTTCTAACTGTGTCTAATGCAGTTTGGTTTATAACAGTGTCGTGGTTCGAACGCCAGGAAATTAACCTTTAAATGCACTCCAGATAGAGGAAGGGAAAATTCCCCAACGTAGGCAGTGAGAGTCAGAATGTAATGTCGGCAAATAAGATATGGACAAAACATGGGATTTGGTAATGCCAGAGACCAATCAACCTTGTGCTAGCCAGAAAAGATTGCTTCTTTGCTAGCCCACACCTGGGGAGACTGTGTCCTACTGCTAGCCCACACCTGGGGAGATGCGTCCTACTGCTAGCCCACACCTGGGGAGACTGTCTCTACTGCTAGCCCACACCTGGGGAGATGGACCTACTGCTAGCCCACACCTGGGGAGACTGTGTCCTACTGCTAGCCCACCATGGGGAGACTGCATCCTACTGCTAGCCCACACGGGGAGACTGTGTCCTACTGCTAGCCCACACTGGGGAGACTGGTCCTGCTAGCCCACACCTGGGGAGACTGTGTCCTATGCTAGCCACACCTGGGGAGACTGTGTCCTACTGCTAGCCCACACCTGGGGAGACTGCGTCCTACTGCTAGCCCACACTGGGGAGACTGCATCCTACTGCTAGCCCACAACCTGGGGAGACTGCGTCTACTGCTAGCCCAGACCTGGGGAGACTGTGCCTACTGCTAGCCCACACCTGGGGAGACTGTGTCCTACTGCTAGCCCACACCTGGGGAGACTGGTCCTACTGCTAGCCCACACCTGGGGAGACTGCATCCTACTGTAGCCCACACCTGGGGGAGACTGTGTCCTACTGCTAGCCCACACCTGGGGAGACTGTGTCCTACTGCTAGCCTACACCTGGGGAGACTGGGTCCTACTGCTAGCCCACACCTGGGGGACTGTGTCCTACTGTAGCCCATGCCTGGGGGACTGTGTCCTACAGCTAGCCCATGCCTGGGGAGACTGTGTCCTACTGCTAGCACACCTGGGGAGACTGTGTCCTACTGCTAGCCTAACCTGGGGGAGACTGTGTCCTACTGCTAGCCCATGCTGGGGAGACTGTGTCCTACTGTAGCCCACACCTGGGGAGACTGTGTCCTACTGCTAGCCCATGGCTGGGGAGAGTTAAATCGTCCTACTGCTAGCCCACACCAGAGATGACTAACTACAAGACCATAGATGTTTCATGGGCCTTAGTGAACTGGTACGAGCTGGGAAGGAAGAGCTCAGCCTGCTGATCCATGATTTGTATGTCACCTTGTTCCCAGTATGGAGAAAGTCACTGCTTCCTCCATTTAGCCCTGAGGAACACTTGAGTGGTCATAATCCAGCACTGACACCAACAGTGAAGTCAATACAAACATCAATCTGGAACCATTATTAAGACCTGGACATGTGCCCCAGATTTAAAGGTCTAGAGGACATTTCTCTGCTAAGTGGATGACGTGTCCCATTTATGGAGCATCCTTTATATGAACGTTATGGACTTTCATTTATCTGCCAAACCATTCTCACTGCTCCCCACTGGCTAATTCTCTACAGCAGAGAAAAAATAACCCCTACTGTGTGCATCGCCCTGTGAAAGGTACATTTTCTGTTGAGGGTTGGGAGTGTAGTTCAGCTTCTAAAAAGACTAATTAGATCACCCAAAGGGAATTGCTTCTGCAGGAGACAGGAACCTCGGTCGTCCGTAAACATTCGCTGTATTACGTCTGTTACCCCAGGCAAACAGAAGCCCACGCAAAAAAAGATAAACAGTTGTCTAGACTGAAAGGTTCCTAACTTTATGGAGCTGCAGGGGATGCTGGGAGTTGTAGTTCCTGCTTGAACCCCTTCCTGATCTATTCTCTCTTTATAGCAGTATAGTTCTGCATTGCTGATGGAACATTAAGCTGAATGTGAGACCGCAGAGTCGTTTATTATAATTCCCTGCCGGGAACTGTAACTATTGGGCCCGCGGTGTCTAACGACGTCATTGTTGTAAATCAGAGCATGAAAACACCAGATTATATCAGTGATAAACACAATGAAAACGCACATAGTGCGCTAGTGTTATTGTCGTACGTGTGTGCTGTGGTTCCGCAATGTTGCGCCATCGAAAAATGCGGTGTGTGGCCTAGTCCCAAGGGGGGTCCAATAAAACGACAGGAGGGGAGAATCACCATTAAATACAGTGGATGTGCGAATGATCTGGTCTGAAAATCCCATGAACACAAACCTGTTTCCTCGATAAAAAGGAAATTTATCACCAATCCCAATAGTTACAGACGGTCAAGTTTGGATGGTGAACATTGTATCATAATGTATCAGGGATCATCAATATAAGGGAGCAACAGTATCAGTCAGTGCATGAGGGAGGAGAACGGACAAATGGGAATGACTGGGAAGGAACAGGGACTGGAGAGGGAGGACTGCACATTATAAGAAATGATGTACCATATGTATTGAAATATACAGATATTATGGCATCCAGAGTTCCCCGCCGTAACTCCTCAGTGACATAACATCTTATTAACTATGTCATCAGTTATAACCAGTGTAAGCTATGTCATCGGTTATAATCAGTGTTAGCTATGTCATCAGTTATAATCAGTGTTAGCTAGTCATCAGTTATAATCAGTGTTTAGCATGTCATCGGTATATCAGTGTTTAGCTATGTCACAGTTATAATCAGGTTAGCTATGTCATCGTTATAATAGTTAGCTAGTATCGATAATCGTGTTAGCTAGTCACAGTTATAATCAGTGTTTAGCTATGTCATCGGTTAATCAGTGTTTAGCTATGTCATCAGTTATAATCAGTGTTTAGCTATGTCATCGGTTATAATCAGTGTTAGCTATGTCATCAGTTATAATCAGTGGTAGCTATGTCATCAGTTATAATCAGTGTTTAGCTATGTCATCAGTTATAATCAGTGTTTAGCTAGTCATCAGTATAATCAGTGTTTAGTATGTCACAGTTATAATCAGTGTTAGCTATGTCATCAGTTATAATCGGTGTTAGCTATGTCATCAGTTATAATCAGTGTTTAGCTATGTCATCAGTTATAATCAGTGTTAGCTATGTCATCAGTTATAATCAGGTTAGTATGATCATCAGTTATAATCAGTTGTTGCTATGTCATCAGTTATAATCAGTGTTTAGCTATGTCATCAGTATATACAGTGTTTAGCTATGTCATCAGTTATAATCAGTGTTTAGCTATGTTCATCATTATAATCAGGTTTAGCTATGTCATCGTTTAATCAGTGTTTAGCTATGTCATCAGTTTTAATCAGTGTTTAGCTATGTCATACAGTTATAATCAGTGTTTAGCTATGTCATCAGTTATAATCAGTGTTTAGCTAGTTCATCAGTTATAACAGTGTTTAGTATGTCATCAGTTATTAATCAGTGTTTAGCTATGTCATCAGTATAATCGGTTTAGCTATGTCATCAGTTATAATCAGTGTTTAGCTATGTCATCAGTTATATCAGTGTTTAGCTATGTCATCAGTTATAATCAGTGTTTAGCTATGTCATCAGTTATAATCATGTTGTTTAGCTATGTCATCAGTATATCAGTGTTTAGTATGTCATCAGTTATATCAGTGTTTAGCTATGTCATCAGTTATAATCAGTGTTTAGCTGTGTCATCAGTTATAATCAGTGTTTAGCTTTGTCATCGTTATAATCAGTGTTTAGCTATTCTCAGTATTAATCAGGTTTAGCTATGTCATCAGTTATAATCAGTGTTGAGCCATGTCATCAGTTATAATCGGTGCTTAGCTATGTCATCAGTTATAATCAGTGTTAGCTATGTCATCAGTTATAATCAGTGTTTAGTTTGTAATCAGTTATAATCAGTGTTTAGCTATGTCATCAGTTATATATCGTGCTTAGCTAGTCTCAGTATTA
Source organism: Hymenochirus boettgeri (assembly GCA_019447015.1). NCBI lineage: Eukaryota > Metazoa > Chordata > Amphibia > Anura > Pipidae > Hymenochirus > Hymenochirus boettgeri. The sequence goes on along the minus strand of CM033471.1, from coordinate 15,469,767 downwards.
ATCAGTGTTTAGCATGTCATCAGTTATAAATCAGTGTTTAGCTATGTCATCAGTTTAATCAGTGTTAGCCATGTCATCAGTTATAATCGGTGCTTAGCTATGTCATCAGTTAAATCAGTGTTTAGCTATGTCATCAGTTATAATCAGTGTTTAGCTTATGTCATCAGTTATATAATCAGTTGTTAGCTAATGTCACTCAGTATAATCGGTGCTTAGCTATTCATCAGTTATAATCAGTTTTAAGCTTGTCAGGGAGGACCACAGTCTCACCAGGTGGGGGCTAGGCAGGAGGTACACAGTCTCCCAGGTGTGGCTAGCAGGACACAGTCTCCCCAGGTGTGGGCTAGCAGTAGGACACAGTCTCCCCAGGTGTGGGCTAGCAGTAGGATGCAGTCTCCCCAGGTGTGGGCTAGCAGTAGGACACAGTCTCCCCAGGTGTGGGCTAGCAGTAGGTCACAGTCTCCCCAGGTGTGGGCTAGCAGTAGGAGACAGTCTCCCCAGGTGTGGGCTAGCAGTAGGACGCAGTCTCCCCAGGTGTGGGCTAGCAGTAGGACACAGTCTCCCCAGGTGTGGGCTAGCAAAAGAAGCAATCTTTTCTGGCTAGCACAAGGTTGATTGGTCTCTGGGCATTACCAAATCCCATGTTGTTGTCCATATCTTATTTGCCGACATTACATTCTGACTCTCACTGCCTACGTTGGGGAATTTTCCCTTCCTCTATCTGGAGTGCATTTAAAGGTTAATTTCCTGGCGTTCGAACCACGACACTGTTATAAACCAAACTGCATTAGACACAGTGTAGAAAGTGTTAAACATTCCTTGTACCCAATACAGACTGCGAATGGCACCCGTGCCAGCGACACTCTGCGTGGGGTTAATTCACCCTGAAGGCTATAAGGTGTTGTGCCAGTTATTTTGTTTGTTCACTGGCGTGGATAGCGGCTATTCCCACCAAGGGCGATGACATTATAAGTAAAATACAAAGCACTTTGCCTTGTTCAAAAACCTGTGATCCATCCAATGGTGCTGCCATACCACACTCCTATCCTGATAGAGATGATCATTTAGAAAGGTTTTCTCCGGCCAAGTTTTTTTTTTCTTGGCTGCCAATGGATCAACTTTAAGTAGAATGAAATGTGAAATATGAATGAATCCTTAGCTGTGTGTGTTCACTTCCGGAATCAGCAAAATTGTGTAGAAACTTAATTGGTTTCCTGATATCACTTAGTACGGCCCCTTTTGTTGGTCACTGAAAATCTGCACATGCTCGGTGAGATCTCTAGCACTGTGTCTCCCTAAATCTCTAAACAAATGAAATACGAGCCTGTACACACGCTAGATTATTAAATGAATCTGTTGACTGGCTGCTTCAGATGACAATTATGTAAGATGTATAGAGGCCTCTAGCCAGAGATATCAATTAACTACAGGATGACCTTTTCCTGGCCCTTTCATTAGTAACTTCAGGATCTGCCCCCATTTTCCTGGAAGTAGTTTTTTCCCCGTTGGTGTGAAACCTTTTGCTGTTGCTAAAGTCTCATCCAAACTGCACAATGATCTTATTCCAGCCCAATCTTGTTTGTTGAATGAGACAAATAGAAATATAAGCAAGCGGGGGAGTATCTCTAAAAGAAAATGCGACTATAGCATCAGACAGCAGAGATCTCCCAACCAATAAGGGATTCAGGCTGGGGATACAGAGTATTTAATAATTTATCAATCATTTTCATCTACTTCTCTGCTCTCCCTGCAAGGAAAGCGGTAATGATCCGATTTCCAATCGCAGACATAGAACATCTTACTTAAATATGGCTAATTGTTATTTACAGGCCCCCAGGATCATTTACATGGTATATAGTCAACACAGACAGACAGAGGGGGAACGGAGACACATAGACTGATGGCCAAAGGAAATAGAGACAGACAGGGGAAATAGACAGACTGACATATGGGGGAAATAGAGACAGACAGACATAAAGGGGAAATAGAGACATACAGGGGAAATAGACTGATTGACATACAGGGGAAATAGATTGACATGGGGAAATAGAAAGGCAGACATACAATGGGAAATAGACTGACAGACATACAGGGGGAAAGAGACAGATAGACATACAGGGGAAATAGACAGATATACAGGAGAAATAGAAACAGACGGGCATACAGGGGAAATAGACAGACAGATATACAGGGGAAATAGAGACAGACAGACATGCAGGGGAAATATAGACAGACAGACTGACATACAGGGGAAATAGACAGACATACATACAGGGAAAATAGGCAGACAGACATACAGGGGAAATAGACAGACAGACATACAGGGGAAATAGACAGACATACAATGGGAAATAGACAGAGAGACATACAGGGGAAATAGGCAGACAGACATACAGGGGAAATAGACAGACAGACAGACATACATACAGGGGAAATAGACAGACAGACATACAGGGGAAATAGACCAGAACAGCTATACAGGGTAAATAGACAGACTGACATACGGGGAAAATAGACAGACAGACAGACAGGAGAATAGACAGAGATATACAGGGGAAATAGAGACAGACAGACATACAGGGGAAATAGACAGACAGGGGAAATATAGACAGACGACTGACATGCAGGGGAAATAGCAGACAGACATACAGGGTAAATAGAGACAGAACATACAGAGGAATAGACAGACAGACATACAATGGGAATTAGACAGACTGACATGCAGGGGAAATAGACAGACATGCAGGGGAAATAGGCAGATAGACATATAATGGGAAATAGACAGACAGACATACAGGGGAAATAGAGACAGACAGACAGACATACAGGGGAATAAACAGACAGACATACAGGGGAAATAGAGACAGACAGACAGACATACAGGTGAAATATAGACAGACAGACTGACAATGGGTTGAAATGGATACAGACCGCTCTTAATTTGTATGTATAAAGTTTATTATTATTAGCTCCATTGGGGTCACAGCCTCTGTTACAATGTTACAATAGCACAAACCAAGTACAATGTGGAAATAATAAAATATAAAATACAAGTACGGGTATTTAACTAACCGTCCAGATATGTGACATTAAGATATAAAAAGAGGCCCCTGACCCCGAGAGCTTACAATCTAAGATTAAATCATCGCACTTCACCGCCCTACCTTTATCAACATTTAATGACAATCCCACAGTCCTTATAAGTTCCTTATAACCAATAGAGCAGCCCCCACATTGAGCCCCGAGCATCTGTACTTTATATGAAAGGCCATACTCCCGCTATTTCCCCAGTGCTGGAGACTATTGCCAGGACCTGTTTAAATCAAGTGAGTTTGGTTTCTTCCCTTACAGTAACTTGGGTCTAAAACTGTGAAATAAAATCTCCACCATGAAAGGTCTGGCCTCCCCCAGATCCACATTGCACAGTAAACGCCCGTCTTTCATTACTTGCCTCTGGCTCGGATGAGGATGGCTGGGGGGGGGAAAGGAAATCGATAGAAGGATATCGCATACTGACAGGAGCAGTGCTGCTCGCCTGTGCTCTAGTGCCGAGTCTGTGATAATTCAGGACGGCTCAGTAATGTATTCCATCTCTCAAGTTTGGGATCATTAATATGTGGATGGAGCACCTAAGCTAAGGAGGTACCACATGAGTATTATCTTGTAACCCAGAATAGATTCAAAGCTCTCCAAACCTTAACTTTCGCATCCTGTTCGTTTTGCAGGGATGCGAAATGCGTAGCGATGCTTAGGGATCCTTTCCTAATAACATCACCAACACAATTCAGAATAATCTGGGTTCGATATGAATATTCCTACGCTGTGATACTTGGTATCTGTGTTTTGATATGGATATTCTGTGTTGCTATGATATATTCTGTGTGAATATTGAATATTCTGTGTTCATATTGATATTTTGATTAGATTTTGTGTATTCGCTATTGAATATTCTGTGTTGAATTATTTCTCGTTCGATTATTGAATATTCTGTTGTTCGAAACTGAATATTCGGTTTTGATATGGATATTCTGGTGTGCGATATTGATTCTACGTTCGATACTGATATTCTTGTGCGTATTGGATATTCGTGTTTGATATTGGATATTCTGTGTTCGATATTGAATATTTCTGTGGTGCGATATTGAATATTCTGTGGTCGATATTGAATATCGTGTTCGATTGAATATTCTGTGTTCAATATTGAATATTCTGTGTGGCAATATTGAATATTCTGTGTTCGATATTTAAAATTCTGTGTTTGATTTGAACATTCTGTTCATATTGAATATTCTGTGTGATATGAATTCTGTGTTCGATATGAATATTTTACGTGCGATATTGGATATTCTGTGTTTGATATTGTATTCTGTGTTTGATATTGAATTTCTGGTGTATATTGAATATTCTGTGTTCGATATTGAATATTATGGTTCGATATTGAATATTCTGTGTTCGAATTATATTTGTTGTATGAATATTCTGTGTTAACGAATTTTGTTTGATATTGGATTTCTGTGTCGAATTGAATATTCTACGTTCGATACTGATATTTGTGTGCGATATTGGATATTCTGTTGTTGATATTGGATATCTGTGTCGATATTGAATATTCTGTGTGCGATATTGAATATTCTTGTGTTGATATTGAATATTCTTGTTTGAATATGATTGAATATTCTGTGTTCATATTGAATATTCTGTGTGCAATATGAATATTCTGTGTTCGATATTAAAATTCTGTGTTGAATGAATATTCGTGTTCAATATTGAATATTCTGTGTGCAATATTGAATATTCTGTGGTTCGAATTTAAAATTCTTGTGTCGAAATTGAATATTCTGTGTTCAATATTGAATATTCTGTGTTTGAATATTGAATATTCTGTGTTCGAATATTGAATATTCTGTGTTGATTATTGAAATTCTGTGTTCAATATTGAATATTCTGTGTGCAATATTGAATATTCGTGTTCGATATTTAAAATTCGTGTTCGATTGAATATCTGTGTTTGATATAGAATTCAATGTTCGGTATCGAATTGTCAATAAACCCATTAAATATGGAATTTCCAAATATTTTCTGGTTTCACAACAAGCCTGAAACCCATCCCTAGGTACATGTAAGTTCATATCTTAAACATATCTTTATATAGTAGCACAGACTATACCTGTCACATTAGGACAGTACATATAATTGTCCAAGCTGGTCAGTTGTTTGTTTTATCTTTAAGAGTGAGAAACACTGTTAGTTCTAAATTACAGCCAAGAAACTTCTAAAACTTCCCAAATCATTTCTTACCAAAGATCTCCTGTGATAAATTAGTAAGATCTTTTTTACCAGATCCAGATTCTTCTCTGGCTGATACGTACTGGCATGTCTGAACCAGTGGTCCAGGGAGGAGGAGGGTTGAAAAGTGAACAAATGGCTTGAATTTAAACAGCTGTATCTCTGGTAGGATTTACTTAAAAAGACAAGGGCGAATCATTTTAATCAACAGTTCCACAGCTACAATCAGAAAAATGTATTTCAGCCTGAACTACAATATATCTCCATTATGCTCCCATTCAGCTTTCATGCAAAGCTGCAATATCATTCACATCCTTTCATTCAAATAAATGTATTGCGGATCAAGAAAGACTTTATTGCTATGTGTGGCTTTATAAAGGAGAGGTTTGCTGGCATATCTCTCTTTCAACCTTCCACTGACACAAGCAATATGAATGGTTGGATTGGGATTTTGATTATAGGTTCATGAAAGAAAATCATTTTGTCGTGAGCAATGAAAGTCGACATTAAAAGAGAAGAGAAAAACAAGGAGAGGGATGAAATGGAAATAGACAAACCACCAACATTGTCACACAGAGATTGACCTTGGGACAAGGGGCAAATATTTTTTATAGATTCAGATCTCCTCCCAACTGATCTTCCAGGTTATGGCAGTGAAAATCAACAGCATCCTTAGTAGCACAAGTTTACCTTCATGTAAACCCATGTTCTCTACACACAATTAGGGAAGCAATATGACAGCTCCCACCCATATGTATAATATACGAGAAGGAATGTTCTGTACATACAATAAGCTATACCCTCATACAGTACTGACTAAGGGAAACAATATGGCAGCTCCACCCATATGTATAAATATACAGAGAAGGAATGTTTGTACATACATAAGCTATACCCTACTTACTGTACTGACTAAGGGAAACAATATGGCAGCTCCCCACCCATATGTATATAAATCAGAGAAGGAATGTTCTGTACATACAATAAACTATACCTCATGCTGTACTGTAAGGGAAAAAATATGGCAGCTCCCACCCATATGTATAAATATAAGAGAGGAATGTTCTGTACCATCAATAAGCTATACCCTCATACAGTACTGACTAAGGGAAACAATATGGCAGCTCCCCCCATATGTATTAAATATAAATAAAATATACAGAGAAGGAATGTTCTGTACATACAATAAGCTATACCCTCCTACTGTACTGCCTAAGGGAAACAATATGGCAGCTCCCACCCATATGTATAAAATACAGAGAAGGAATGTTCTGTCACACCAATAATCTATACCCTAATACTGTACTGTCTAAGGGAAACAGTATGGCAGCTCCCACCACATATGTATAAATATACAGAGAAGGAATGTTAGTACACAAATAGCTATACCCTCATACGTACTGTCTAAGGGAAAACAATATGGCAGCTCCCACCTATGTTTAAATAAAATACAGAGAAGGAATGTTCTTTACACACAATAAGCATACCCTCATACTGTACTGTGTAAGGGAAACAATATGGCAGCTCCACCCATATGTATAAATATAAATAAATATAAAACAGGGAAGGAAGTTCTGTACCACAAAAGCTATACCCTCATACTGAACTGTCTAAGGGAAACAATATGGCAGCCACACCATATGTATAAATATACAGAGAGAGGGTCTGTACACACAATAAGCTATACCCTCATACTGTACTGTCTAAGGGAAACAATTGGCAGCTCCACCCATATGTTTAACTATAAAATATACAGAGAATGAATGTTCTGTACATACAATAAGCTATAACCTCAACTGTTACTGTCTAAGGGAAACAATATGTCAGCTCCCACCCATATGTATAAATATACAGAGAGGAATGTCTGTACACACAATAAGCTATACCTCATACTGTACTGTTCTAAGGGAAACACTATGGCAGCTCCCACCCATATGTTATAAATATAATATACGAGGAAGGAATGTCTGTACATACAATAAGCTATACCCTCATACTGTACTGTCTAAAGGAAACACTATGGCAGCTCCCACCCATATGTATAATATGCAGAGAAGGAATGTTCTGTACACACAATAAGCTATACCCTCACACTGTACTGTCTAAGGGAAACAATATGGCAGGCTCCACCCATATAAGAGAAGGAATGTTCTGTAACACACACCTTGGATTCTTAGTAAGTTTCACCCAGAGTGCAGTCCAATAAGTTTATTTTGTTTCTGTGTGCTAGGGTGGGGGGCAGTGAGGGACTGGTGCCTCATTAAGACAAATCTGACCTACTTCCTTAAAGGGTATGAATGCTGAAAATTTTGAACAGGAAGACAGCTCCTACTCTTCACTTTCCTGGACTTTGGACAAGCACTGAAGAGAACCCTAGGAGCAGGGATGTAAGGTAAGGATTATTTTTAAACTACACAGTGGGGCCAGTAGTGGTTAAGTTTAGTTTGGCGGTGGACATGCCTTTAACAGTGACATGGAATCCAGTGATACCTATATAGGGGGATGGGGAAATGTCCATAGAATGGGAGGATAATAAAGTGTTCCTTGGATTGACATGACTAATGGTCTCATTGGAGTTAAATCAGTTCCTCTCCTTAAGTCCCCTTTTCTCTCTGTCTCTCTGAGAGCCGGTGGCATATAACCAGGCCGTCCGCTGTCACTAGGAATAAAGCGGCCAAGTGGCGGAGGAGGCCTGGGGCCTGATGAGGACTGTAAGGTTCACAGCATCGTTTTCAGCTCCAGATGCTCCTCTGCCTGAAAGGAAACATTCAGCTCCAACAAGGCGAGAAATTCGCTTCCCCGCCCAGAGTCAGATCAGATCAGGGAGCTTCACCCACTGACAGCCCACCGCCTTTGGGGGCGTCTGACTTCTAATAGCATCGGTTAGCGGAGGGAGGGGACCTGGCGTGCGCTGGATTCGATGATTGGTGGGATCTGGGATACATTGTGTCTGATTGTACCAGTGCCAGACGAAGACAGTGATTCTGGGAAATCAGGAAGCCCCAATGAATTCCATCAGAGTGATAAATAACCTTACAAATACATATATCAGTGAGGGTGTAACCTTAAACTACAAGTCTGCTTTAAAGGGAATCTCCACTGAAAAAATAAAGTTTGGCCATTTAGTGTATTTGAAGAATGGGCGGTATAGAAGTGTGTCTTACCTCCCGTTCTTCAATAAAACCATCAGGAGCCGGGAGAGAAGGTAAGGTACTTACCCGATGGCAAGCTCCTCTGCCACGTAGACTGACAGGCTCTGTATTCTATGCGCATGTGCAAGGAGCGATCGAGGGGTAAGTACCTTACAGTCTTTCCGGGCTCCTGCAGGTTTATCGAGAACAGGGGTAAGACACAGATCCTACCTCCTGTTCTTCAAAAAACTGAATGGCCAAACTTTATTTTTTTTTTTAGTGGGATCCCTTTAGAGTAATTTCATGTAACATGCATTCTAAGAATGTTATCATGTTCATCTGTGTAAATAAGCTCTAAATAATTATTTTTAATATATCAGTAGCGCCTTTACAATTCATGTATACATTCACATCAGGCCCTGCCCCGAAGAGCTTACAATCTAAGCACATTTGACACTACAACCTATCAGTATGTCTTTATGATTGGGGGGGTAAACCGGAGTGCCCGGAGGAAACCACGCAAGCAGGGGAGATCATACAAACTCCTTGCAGATGTGTCCAAGGGTGGAATCGAACTCAGGCGCTGCAAGGTATCAGTGCTAACCACTGAGCCACCGTACTGCCCATTCTGTAGCAATTAGTTTTAACAATTTTATAAATATCCTTGTTTTACACTTAAGCATTTTGTTCAGGGGTGTTGTATTATGTATTATGCACCTTTTAAGTGTACGTTTTTTGAATTTGCACTTAATACATTACCCCCTACGTGGGCGATCGGTGAGACTGCTGATGGTCACGTGGGAGGATGTACGTCACTTTTCTAGTTTAATCACGTTTGGAAATGTAGAAAGTTTACTTATTGATCAGGACCAGAGTTGTCCGAAAAGCGTCAATCAATTCTGCAATAAAATTCACTTATTTGCTGAGAGAGGTCCTGTCCTTACTACCATCTGCACCGTCCGTGATATACATCAAATCGGGGGTTCTGTTTCATTCTAACAACCCTCGTGTGAATATTCGTATTTCGTTTGTAGCACATGTTATTAAATCCACCCAAAAAGTATAGTGGATTTTTTTTTACTACCCAACACATTATGGTAGTAAAAGAAAAATGACGAAGAATGAAATAAAGAGCAGTGAGGAAGGAAACAGATAGCAATGACCTCATACGCTCTCCACCAATACAAATCAGATATATCTGTTATCCACATTCCTGACAAAGTGCTGCCCAATTTTTGTAGACTGAGTTATATGCCATTTTGTGCTGTTGACTTTTCCCCTTCTATCTGTAACATTGGAAGATAATTAATAACACACTAATACATGGTACATTCTGTTGGATAAGCAAACCCAACATTTGCAGGGAGATTCAATAAAAGTTCTTATCGTTTAAAATGGAGCTAACTTTGCCCCAACCAATCAGATCTTATTTAAACATTTGAAAGCTAACATCTGATTGGTTGGGGCAAAATTAGCACCATTTTAAACGATAAGAACTTTTATTGAATAACCCTATTGATATTTAGTGTTAGTTAAAGGGAAACTATGCTGAAAAATTGACTTTGCCTAATTGTAATTATAAAGAAACACACATGTCAGTAGTAGAGTTGGGAAAAACTTCCATAAAGTTGGTCCATTTTCGAACTTTCGAACTTCAGTAAAAGTTTGAAAGTTCGAATTCAGACCCATTAAAGCGGGCAATTGTCGGTTTTGCGCAAGCTACATTAGAGTGTTCAGGCCCATTTGAGGGTTACCGAATGATACTTTTAGGGCTAGCGAAAGTAGAACCATAAATTCGAGGGTTACTGAAAATGAACAATACTTTCGAGGGTTACCAAAAATGGACGATACTTTCAAGGGTTAGCGAACGATACATTTGAGGGTTACCAAAAACGATCCATACATTTGAGGATTACCGAAAACGAACAAAAATTTTGAGGGTTACCGAAAAACCGAAGGCTACATTTGAGGGCTGGTGAATGATACATTTCTAGGGTTAGCGAAAATGAAAGATACTTTCGAGGGTTAGTGAACTATACATTCTAGGGTTAGCGAACTGCCTGTAAATTCGATGTTATCGAATTTTAGATAATTATCGAAAATGCAGCCGCGGTCCAGAAAACGAAACTAGTTCGAACCGAAATCATAAGTTCTTGATAAGTAGCACTGCTGCATTACTGCTCTCCTTCAGTTCAGAACTTGTTTAACTCCCCCTCCCACTATTAACCGACTCCTTTTGCCATTAATACGACTTTGTGTAAAGTCAAGCATGCTTAGTAAGCACTATGAGGCAGCACCGTGAAAGGGAATTTCCACTATGCTGTTCACACATTCCAACTTCCAGTTACAGCTGAACTGGTAATAGTTTATGGTAATAAGGCACTTGATTGACAGCTGATTAGGTCAAAACATCTGATATCAGTCACTAGTTTATACAAGGGATGTCTACAGGTTGCAAAGTTCAACTTCCCTTGAAGTCTCTTAGTTTATCAGCAGGGCTACTGCCTCTTAATCAGGTCCTGTTTGTCATAATTTCCCAGCAGACATACATGATGGAGAGAAGGATTATGGGATGCGCGCTTCATTTAGGTGCCGAGAGAAACGTCTCTCCAACCAGAAAAACATAATATCCGTGTGTGGGAGCTTCCACTGTCCATTGACTCTCAGCTGTTCTCTGGTAATTATGTTTCCTTGGAAGGTGTTTAGATCTCGGCTTTCCGGCCTGCAATTTTCCCCATTAAAACAAAACGTAAATTAAAAATGGGTGTGGCTTTATGGACCATTTAATGTATTAACCACACACAGCCCGGGTGGGAAAGATTGGAGGAAGGATCCTTTTAGCGATATTAGAGATTAGGGCCATATTTAGGAACACGCGGCAGAATACCATGAGGTAGTAAACTAAACCAACGGTATTCGATGGAGATCGTAATCTACTATCGTGTTTTCGTAGATTAGATCGTTATCGGTAATTTACGTAAATTAACGAACTTTAAAATGATCAGAAATTAACAACCTTTTAACGATCGTTAAACCGATCATTAAAGGTGACGTATAGCTAAAAAGTGATACCGCGCCTTTATGAATATGGCCCTATATGTGCAGATTTCTCGATGTGGGATCAGTGAGATGTAGGATAAAGACTGAGTGCGATTGTCAAAGGCAGGGCCGTCTCTAGACTTTTGGCACCTGGAAAAAAATTCCAAATGCTGCCCCATCGCTGCGCCGCCGGAAGGGGGGTGTGGTTTTATAATTGAAAGTGGGTGATGCTTGTCCAGAAGTGGGGTGTGGCGTCCAGAAGGAGGGGCTTTATACACATGACTGGAAATAATGCTGACAATAATGGTAAATGATGTATACAGTGACTGGTATTAGATGCCCACAGTGACTGGTTAATGATGCCCAACATTAATTTTTGATCTGCAGGGCTAACACATATGATCAAATAAATTGCTAGTCAGAAGGAGGGGAGAGTCCTAGCTACATTCTGTTATTTTGGCTTCACTTGCTATTTAAAGTGACAGTAACTTCAGAAAGATTGTGATTTTACAAACAACTTTTTTGGGGCACCCTGGCATCTGGGCCCAGGCATATAAAAAAAACTTGGGTGCCCCATTTTTTTGGCATCAAAATGCTGCTCCCTACGGTGCTGCTCTGTAATGAGAAGCGGCCCTGGTTAAAGGGTTTAAAGTGGGAAAATAGGAAGTTATATGTAGCGCTGTCATTGCGATTTACTAGTAGAAAGATCAGCTCCACACCCTTGTGGCTCATTCTGAGGTTAAAAGGGAATTGGAAAGAAGATGCATTTAAAATATGTAAGTCCTTGATTCCGATCCTATTTTCACGGATTATCGAACGTTCGAGGCTAACGAACATAGCTGTGTTCGATATACATCGGAAAGTCCTGAAAGTACATTCCATTTTCGGATTTTTGAGAAATTCACGAGATCCGTAAATCAGTATGGTCAGTAAATCTGGCATAGCAGTAGATGTGGTGTGGGGCCACTTCTGTTTAATCTGTTTATAAATGACTTAGAAGGGGGTATTGAGAGCAAGGTCTCTGTGTTTGCTGATGGCACTAAACTATGTGCATTGATAATTACAGATTATGTGCCATTGTTGCAATCAGACCTTCTCTAATGGAAAAAGATTTGGGAGTTCTAGCAGATAACAGACTTGACAGACAGCCACAGCTAGAGCTAGCAAGATATTGTCTTGATAAAGGGGGAATAGATTCAAGAGAGAAAATATTAGTCTCCATCTTTACAAAACCACTGGTAGGAGGGTATATACTAGAGCTGGAAATCAAACCTCGAGTTCGAGTCGGATTTTATGAGTTTTTAGAACCTTCAGACTACGAAATTTGGGTTTTTCCGAACTCGCTGACATATTTTTTCGCTAATTAGCGAAAATTCAAAGACTGTAAGCGGATCTGTACTGTTGTAGGATTCTGACCATCGCCCAGGCTGCTTTAAAGATGCAGAGAATTTGGTTGGTGATGTTGGTGATTCACCAACATCGAAAGAATATTGAGTTTTCTGCAAACCAATGATTCAAATGTTCATTCTTTAACCTCATAGATTTGGTGATGATATGCAAATAATTAATACCGTGTGGTCATGTGAGAAAAGAACACCCACATTAAAGGACTAAATACTAAAAACTGCAATTCCAAGATGTCTCTTTTATATACAAGATTCCAAAACTGCACTGAATTTCCAAATGAGGCCTTACCAGTAGAGATAGCCGAACGTACTAAAGTTCGGTTCATTTGAGAGGTTTTCTAGTAAAATTTCTATAGTTGGAAAAGGACCCATTTAAGGGCATCACCACCGGTAAAATATTTTTTTCCCATTCAGTTTATTGAAGAACAGGGGGTAAAGGAGCTGTGTCCACCTCCCGTTCTTTAATAAAACCTGCAGGAGCCAGAAGAGGAGGTTCAGAAATCAGAACCGACGAACTCTGTATTCTAGTTTAATGGGAAAAATAGTTCAAAAAGTTCTGATAAAATGCAATGGGAACTTTCTGTAAATTGTCTTGTGACTTTGCAATGAATTTTCTCTCATGACAATCAATCAGAAAGGGAAATTTGTGTTTCTCCCCTCTCTCTCTACACCTCGATAGTCCATTTAGGACACATTGGGTTGTATGTATGTACAGGGTAAGTGTGTGTGGATCTAAACACTGTGTTGTGTAACAGATGCTCTATTTATGTGCTTTGGTGCATAAAGTAGGTTACAGTGTGATATTCAACCGAAACCACGGAGCTGGATTCCCTGCCAGGACTTTCCTTTGTTCGAACAGGTAGAATGTAGAATGCGTTCCCATGGAAGTAGAGACTCCAGGCAATTCTACCCAGATCTGACGATCCGCTGTAGGCAGCCACTGCCCTAAATTTGCTTTGATGATAAACCTGTGTGGTTTTACCGAGGGAGCTGTCCAAGGTGCTGAAAATAACTGTAGTCATTTGCATGGAAAGAAACCACAAACACGGGAGTATCGTTTGTTTGGAGACAGACATGATCAGCGTCTTCAGAACAAGCCAGTAGGTTCTGTTCTTAGGGCCCCTTTTCTGTAAGTTTAAACCAGATACCTGTATTAAAGGGAATGTTCACCCTGGTCAATTGTCAGTTAACCTGCCACCAACCCCAATTGATAACTTCACTTTATTACCCGCATTACTAACCAGATATATAAGGATAATTATTGGTCCCTCCCCCCATGCGTCAATCAAATCAGTGACAACTGATATCAACCAATGATTGACTGATGTTTCACCTGCTGACTCCTCTGCACATGCTCAAGCTTATAAAAAGCTCATTGAGCGAGAGAAAAGAGGCACAGACTTTGCGAAAATGGAAAATGACTTAAATAATTAAATATCTGGTTACAGATACATGTAATAAACTGGTAAAAATGAGCAGTAAGGGCTGCGGGAGATAACTGACAAGTCACCAGTTTTTTGTTTTAAAGGGGAAGTCCCGCCCCAAAATGAAAACTTACATACAGGTAAATCACCCCCCAAAACGCTAAACGGTAATAGTTTAAAATCTGAGAGGTGTAGGTCTAACCTGAAATCCGGCACAATGTCCTGTTTCCCCTGTTTCTTCTTCCTGGTTCTTCAGTTATAACTGTCAGTTATGGATTTGACAGTTGACATCACAGCAATGACTGAATGTTAATCCCCTGTCTGCCTCTTCTGAGATGCCCAGGCTCAGTACAGGCTCAGTACAGGTTTCTAAATTGCTCAGTTTCCATGAGGCATCCAGAAGCATAGCAGGCATACAGTAATGAATTCATAGGACAAACTATGATATAGCAACATATTTTAAAGAGGCCATTCTTTCTAAAAGATGTTATTATGAGGTGGAGTTGTCCTTTAAGGGTGGACATATACTTTTCAGAAAAAAGAGCAGTATTTTTTCATCCCAATGACCTTAACCTGCCCATTCAGCATGTGTCTGTGTATAAATAAATGCAACCGAAATTCTGACTTCCTGTTTGCAGGACCCTAATAGAGACCGTTATGGTCTTGCCCTTGACCCAGCGCCTGGGTTGATTCAGTTGCTCAGTAGAGATCTGAGCATGTGTGACCCACCCAACAGCCAATCAGTAGAAATTACTGTTAGGAACATTCCAAGGATGTGGTGCATCCTGAAAAAGAAGGAACGTTAGAACCTGAAATGTCAGCTCACTAATGTCAACAGCAGGGAACAGCAAAGGGAATGAAATCAACTGTTTTTCAAAATGGAGAGAATATGTAGAATAACTAAGAAGTAGAGATGGAAGTGGTTTCGAATCGAATCTGAGGGTTTCAAGTCCCAACGAAACTTTCGGAACTCCACATTTCACGGAACCCGGATTTTTAGAATTTTTGATTCTTATCGAAGTAGAACGATTTTCAAAACCGAAACTCGAATTGTCGAAATTCGAAAACGGAACGAAACTCAACAGTTTCGAACATCTCTACTAAGAAGGCATCACACAAACGAACAATTTAACAATATTGATCATTTCCACTGAAACTGTCCCTTTAAGATGAGTTATCGCAACTTGATTTCGTGTGTTGCCAAATGTGATGCAAAAAAACAAAGAATCATTCCCATTCCTAGGAAAGTTTATGGATTTGAACATGGAAAGGGGAGATTAGAATCATGGGAAGTTTGGTGCACTAGAAAAATAATTTTCATTTGTGTGCAAGGGCCATATTTATAAACCCACGGCATTGCTTTTTAGCGATGCCGGGATAAGTTAATGTACGTTCGTCCGCGATCGTAATGGGTATTCTATGGGGATCATAAATCTACAATTTCCGTTATCGTACATTTACTATCAGTATTGGTAATTTACGATCTTTATACGTAGATTTGCGATAATGATCGTAAATTAACGATTGTTAAACCGATCGGAAATGAATGATCAGTTTAACAAACATTTTACCGATCGTTAAAGGTGCAGTATTGCTATAAGAGATACCGCGCCTTTATAAATACGTCCCCAAACATTAAATCCCACAGATCAATGTATAAAGAAAATATAAAATAAATAGGTTAAAAATGAATGAATTTAGCTTATTAATGCTATCAGTTGAATCTTGCTATTATATTATTAAACTTTTTAGTTGTCCATTACTGGAAACTATAAATTCTCCTATCTATCACTGTCCCCAGTTTCTTTAGATATCCAGTCTGAAATATCTTACGTTTCAGCTGCAATCAGTACCTAGTATCATAAACCCTTGTTATGTGCAGTTTGGCTGTAGCTGGAATGATGATAGTTGGTAGTGAACTGCATGTTGGGAAATTCCCTTACCCATTGTTGCCTCATAGGGATTATTGAGCATGCTTGACCTCACAGAGAGTCAGATAGTCTAGCAGGGGGCTGGGGGACTGGGGGACTGAACTTGAGCAAAACAAGTACTGGATTGAAGTCATGCAGCAACACAAAGTGCCTGCTCTATCACATTTACAATCAGACATGATTTAGAACCACAGAATGTTTTATTTTCTGCTGTCATTTCCACTGAAACAGGCAACAGGAAAAAAAAATGCTGTGTATACAGCTGTGTAGACAATGCTTTGACGTCCGCATTGGTCACATTCATTTCAGATATCAAAGAAAAATAGATATCTCTTCCAATTACCGGTAGAATTGAGTCTGGGAGACAGTGGCTGTCCGAAATGTCTTCCAGACTCTGAGATAAATCAACAGCCTTGATGTTCAACACAGAGACAGAGAGATATGGCAGGAGGGTTTATAACAAACTGTAAAGACTTATGAGGGTCCTGGAAATGAAAAACACATTTTTTATATTTTTTTTCCAGCAGGGTAACAATGTAGCTAATGAACACCGGAGCTCTGGGGCCCTGGCTATAAATCTCTTGTTGAGGAAATTGTTTGTTGACCAATTTCTGGATATGATGAAGTTGTAGAGTCCCCTATCCAGAGTCTACGTCTGATCCCTGGAGAGAATCACTAAAGCATCTGCCAAATATCTTTGCCTCAACTGTTCTAACTCTTCCCTGAAGGCATCTCCCTGCTGTGCGGATATTTCTGCATGATTACACGGCGGAGGTTGACCTGCTTGTGTTAACTCCGCTCTTGCTGGTTTCTTCCAGCCAGAAAGCCGAACAACCAGAAAAGGGATGTTAAATAATGTATAATACCCATAATAATTTATTACTGCAAGTCTTGCAATTTCTTTTTACTTTCGGCCTCCCTCCTCTTAGCATAAGGAAATACACTGAGCATGCCTGAGACAGCGGTTTGGAAAGGAGGCAGGGTTAGAAGTGATAGGGGAGGAGCTTGGTCACACACTGGTTTATTATTTCTGGTTAGAAATTACTTAGAAAGACAAGTTCTATATCACTGTATTCAGCGTATTAAATTCTGGCAAATGGCGCTCACTGAAAGTTTCTGTAATGTAAGCGTTCCTTACATGTAGCGTTCTCTAGTGGCACACATCTGGAACCGCACAGTTTAGTGCTCGTCTGAAAGTAGCCTACGGTCTAGGCCATAGTAGCGATTACTCACACGCTTTTGTACATTTAATGCTCGTACTTTGCATCGTTGTGTGGCCTAGCATAAGTCACGGGAAATTGTGGCTGTAAACTCCACAGGGTATCAATGGTCTTGCAAATTATACTTTACTATGTACATTGTTGTATGATAAGAACATATAATAGATGTATCATGTAGAGAATCCTGCACAGTAGACACCAGAGCTAAACCCATTTCCCAGCTTGACCCTGCGAGTCCTTTAGTAATCAGTTTGCTTGTTTCAGGTATGAGAATGTTCCGCGTTGAACCGGCGGGCGGATCTGTCCGTCAAAAACACCCACAAGCTGCCCCCGTTATAGGAACCAGGAGACCCATTTACGCGTTTGCTAAATATCATTTTAATATGCACATTTTATGGAAAGTGAGGCAATTATACCCCCGAGTGCAAAACTACACACTTTAAAAGGTTTCGAAGACGCAGGGAATAATTAGATCATTCTACAGAGAAGCCCAATGTGGAGATACCGAGATGTCCGGGGTTTAAAAAGCTCAGTACAGAGAGAGAGAGTCTGGGTTGTTTTAATGGTGAACAGAACTGCAAGTAAAAAAGACAATCGGAGAAACGAAAAGTTCAATTTAACTGCGGCGCTGGGGAAATTCTTTTTCGTTGTTTAACCTTGTGTGACTTTCCATACAATATTGTATATAAGTAAATCCCCCCAACACCAAAACTGCAATGTTAGAAAGCAGGTGTAGGACTGTTCGGGGCACTTCTATGGTTTTTGCTGCCTGAGCCAAACTTTATTGCGCCCCTTTTGTGCGCTGCCGCCATATTAGAATGTGTGGCTTTGAGGATGGGCGTGTCTAAAGTTTTATGATTTTTAACTTTTTATCACATTGTATTTAAACAGTTTCTCAGCCAGGGTATTGCCTGAGACAAATGCCTCACTCTGCCTAATGGTAGATGTGGCCCTGGGACTGTATATATAACCTGTTATATAGAGGGATATAAATTCGGTTCATTTTAGAACTAAAACTTCAGTAAAAGTTTGAAAAACGTCCCTTTAAAGTCAATGGCAAAAAATAATAATAGTGATAAAATACAGTTAAATAGCAATGCCTCTAGTTTCATTTATCAGTCAACCCAGCTTCTGTCCAGAGCTTGACCTGCGGGAAGACTCACTATACAAGAAGCCCATCTTTATTGGCCAGGCCCTGGACTGTAGGGGGTGGGTTGACCAAACTGGTAAGCTCGAAGTTAGATAATTGTTGCTGGAATCTCAGGTAAAACCCAATCTAAGGAGATGGTGGGGGTAGAATTCCCCATTAATATAGATGTATTTATAGATATACGTATTGATCTGTTACATATGTATGAATTATATATTTAGATGAACTGAGGATTAAGAATAAAAGGGATAATTCATTATTTTGGGATCCCCTGAGACTTTTTCGCAGCCATTTGTCATCGTGAGTAGGTTAGGGAGAGACAGACGGCTGTATATTTAAGACCAGCACCGGTGCCTAACGTAAAAATCTCTCAGATACAATGTTACAAAACATTTCTGTAAATAACATATTTCCCGGCGACTGTATTTGTGTCACTGTTTACTTGTCAGAAACAATACAAACACGATCCGATTGTAAATATTTCCTTCCAATGTGGAGACATTTTCATAAATCTATATGGATTATTCATAGTCTGGGCAGAACAGAGGGAGCTTGGCGGGGAGCCAGATGCCACAAATTGGGAATCTCAATGAAACAAAAAGAGTTAATTTTGTGAGTCTAAACATGGTTCTGTATTTAAGGGTCTCCTATTGGTTGGACTACAATTCCCAGTATCCCCTAACGGCTCAGCAGCTATACAATGAGAGCCCTGAAACTAAACACGATGATCTGATCAAGTTTAGAAAACACATTTAATTAATATTACATATGTAGAAATAATATATTTATTTACCTCTGTGAGAAACAGTTCATTACAACAAGCTCTCACTCCCCCTTCTCTTAGCACAGGGGATCCAATGTAGTGCTTTCTGTCCATATTTGAAGCACATTGAGCATGTCTGAGCCACTGGTAGAGGGGGGTAGGAGGGGCTTGAGATAAAACCAATGTATCTTTGATTAGGATTACTTAGAAAGGCAAGCGATAAATATTTTAATCAGATGGTTCTATAAAAAGAAAATGTGTCTTACACTAATTATCCTTTAAGGACCCATATCTATTGCGAAGGAAGTTGTGTGTGGGGATTTTTTATGAAAACACTACATTAAGCTCTTGTTTAATTGTAATATTTTTATACTGAATACGATTTAGTAAATTCCTTTGTTGTCCAGTATAATATGTCAAAGATCCATTCATGTTTTTATTCTTCTTTTATAGGGGAGATTGAACGCTGCTCCTTAATCAAGTACCATTATTCCTCAGCCTCGATTCCCAAAACCTTACATACAACATCACCAAGACCATCCGGCAAGACGAATGGCACGCTCTACGGAGTAACACAACTGGGGTTTTCTAATATATGGGGAACTAAAGTCCCAGACAACATTGTCCCAATAGATAGAGCACATTACAAAGTTACAAAAAGCTGTGTTTCACCTCTTCCTTTGCTGTGGCTGCAGGTACTAGTGTCCCAAAATCCACCTTAGCTGGGTGCACCTACCTAAGTGTATGCAGTACACCTCACAGAAAGCTGCAACCTTACTTCCTAGAAGCTAAGATCAAGTTACAGCTCAGAGGTCACCCCTACCTTTACACACAGAACAGTCAAAAAGAAATCTGACAGCCAATCATGTTACAGCTCAGAGGTCATCCCTCCCTCTGAAACGAACAAAAAAACAAAAGTAATCTTTGCAGTTTATTTATTAGCTAGCATGGTTGTAAGAAACAAAATGTTAACAGTTATTAAATGGGGAATTGAACCTACAACTCATGTACTCTGTCTTGCAAGAGCAAAGCTTTCTAACGCTATATTCATATTTTTCTTACAAAAAGTCTAGTTCTCCTTTAAAGGGAGATTGGGTAATAGAAAACATATCCAGATGGTGATGCAGAAAACCCCTAAATATATATAAATCCCATAACTTTAAAAAAAATTTTTCTGATAGTTTTCTGTTATATTTTTCTCTAGAAAGCTTTAGTTTTCCTTTAAATGAAAGATCACTGGATATTGGTATTTTGACTTTAAACGTTGCCGTTTCAATCCTTCGTAAATAACTTGTGAGAGTCCAATAAAGACAGGGTTTTTTTATAGTGGCTTCAACATCCTTGGTTACATCAGTTATCAAATGGCCTAGAAATTGTAACTGCTTTGTCCGAGTGCCAATTCCATTTTGTCGCTCGGTCCATTTTGTGACTCTGCTGTAAACAATGGTTTATGTCCTGACAAAACATTTCCCTGCTGTCCAAATGGGTCCGGTAAATAGAACAAGATTTAGGGAGAGGCCAATCTCACCGGTTCACTGTGTGGTTTACAGTGATTTATCCAAACAGACATAAGAAGATGCTATTTCTGTGCAGAATCTTCCAAATGTATGCAGTGTGAAATGGAAGATTATTTGGGATTTTCAGTATGTTCTATAGATGATCTGACTTAAGGGACCATTAAATCTCTGTGTCTCCGCTTACTGTACTTGCACACCTAGCTATGAGTGTGCAGAGACAATTCATATTTTACCTTTTTTTTGTAATAATATTTTTGCCCGTGCAAGTCGTGTTGTATATACTGTGTGTGTGCTAAACTTTACTTTTTGGCTTTACAATTATTATTGTACCAAGTTGGGCTGTTGAAGACACATTTTATTGCAGGAAGGTGCAAGAAAATTTCGATGCAAAGTGACACTCACCATGTAAATGAACACAACGCAGTTGCAGTACAAATTAAAGACATGTCCACCCTTAAAACAATAACTGGTGACTTGTCAGTTATCTTCCCGCAACCCCAACTGAATTTTCCCAGTTTTTATGTATTTGTAACCAGAGTTACATTACAAGTTCTATTTCTTTCTTGTAAAGGTATCTGTCTCCTCACTCAATGAGCTTTTTATGAGCATGTGCAAACGAGGCAGAGGTAAAACGCAGTCAATCATTGGTTGTGATGTCAGCAGTCACAGCCTTGATTGACAGCATAAAGGGAGGAGCCAGTTTACTCTGCCAGAATGGGGACAAAAATTATCCATAAATATCTGGTTAGTAATGCGGGTAATAAAGTGCTGAATATATCAGTTGGGATTGGGGCAGGTAACTGACAATTTACCATTTTTTTTGTTTTAAGGTTAGACACGTCCATTAAATTATTCTAAATTGTGATGTAGCCTTTCTGTTCGGTGGAGAGTTGACCAACGGTATAAATTGGTACATGATTACCTGTCATCTATATTTTATTGATGCCAATTTCATATTAATAACAGATTAAAATGTATCCACGTATGTGGTCATAGAGCCTAACGATACATTGTTTCTTTAGTTGTTTTGGTCTACAAACTGCGTTGGTCCTTTTAAGACCCAAGAATATAAAGAGATTGAATGGGCATGTTTGTTTGCACTTATTATCAGCGATCACAGGTTCAGAGATTAATAGGCTGGGATATAAAAACTTGTATGATTCCACGAAGAATAGAATTTATAGTTGCAAGCAACAGCACATTCATTCGTTTTGCAGAAACGTTACATCATTAGAAACGCGTGGCTCTTGGTTTAAGCCAAACGAGAAAGAAAGACTTAGTACAGCTAGAACTTGTTTAATCAGGTTTAAGGAGATTACAGAACCGTATAAGAAACAAGTAATGGTAGAAAAATAAAATATCTATTTAAAGGAATAGTTCACTCAAAAAATGACAATTCCATTAATGTATTGCCCAGGAGGATAAGGAGCTATGTCCTACCTCTTATTCTTCATTAATTGAGCAGGGGCCCGGGACGAAGATAATATATTACCTTTAGCGCAATCCACCGCAGCAGAGATGAAAATCCCCGACCGCCTTCTTGGTTCTAATCCTCTAGCGTGCATGCGCCATAATGCGCTATAGAGGATTAGAACCAGGAAGCGGTCGGAGATTTTCATATCTCCGGTGATGGATTTTCCCTGTCTCCTGCTCAATTGATTGAAGAACGGAGTGGATTTAACATTATAAAAACGCATGCGTTTTGTGGGGAAAAAATGGTGCACACAAAACAGGAAAGCGCTACCTAAGACATAGCTCCTTAAACTCACAGGTTTCAATACATTAAAGGGATAGTTCACTTTTCGATAAAAGTGAGATACCGTTTATTCAAGTGACAGTGTTGTAATTTAGTACAAGTAGTTATTTTCCAATTATCAAATGTATTTTATTGTTAAAACGCAGCACTGAAAATGCACAACGTTGCTAAAGTCCTGTTGTGAAATCTGTGCTCACTCTACCAGAGTCATACTGAAATCAGAATAAACAGGTTATTATCATCATTACCCAATATTCTAGAATATTCCAGCTAGAAAGCTGTAGTAATAGTCAGCACTAGTGGTGGCCCAGTTTGCGGATCCGAACCCGAATCTGCGGCGAATATACCTCGCAAACGGTGCATATCCGAACTTTCCGTACCGTGTTTTCGAAAATTTTCGAAATTACGAGGATTTCTCATATTTTCGAAAACGCAAGGCAAAACGTATTTTCAATAAATTCCAAAATTACGAGGATCTTACGTATTTTCGAAAATGGGCGAAAAAACGTATTTTCGAAAATGCATGAGGACCCATTAAAATGAAAAATCCTCGAAAATACGAAAATCATCGTAATTTCTAAAATTTTAGAAAATACGTTATTTCCCGCATTTTCGAAAATACGTAATATCCTCGCAATTTCGAAAATTTTCGAAATACGTATTTTCGAAAATTTTTGAAATTACGAGGATTTCTCGTATTTTCGAGGATTTTTCATTTTAATGGGTCCGCTCGCGGATTTTCGATTTTCGATTTTTTCAAAATTCATTTTCTAATGATCGAGCTACTCACATGTAAAGCATAGGAGAATGCTCGGGACTGCAGGATTAATGTGAGCATTATAGCGCATCATATCATCAATAAATAAATTGTTAATTGGTGAGTTCATAATAAATAGGTCAACAAGTATATTAACAAATAAATACAAAAAAGGAGACAAGAACCGAGTTTTAGCCGTTTTTTTTCAACAGAAAACATAATACAACGTGCAACGTTTATTAAACCGTCCAGCCGTTATGTAACAACGTGTCCGTGTTTTCTGTAGTCCGCTTTCGGCGATCTACGTAAACAGTATTCATCCACCATGAACTATCTTATAAGTAAAAATTTAATCCGCATTTTCCTTTCCCCGGTCCCTCACCTGTCTGGTTTAATGCGGATTTAAGCAGTGTTATCATTTTCCACCAGATTTCATTGAAATCAAATGTTTCCTTTTGTGCACTCTTTGATGAATTTTCAAACAGAAATAAGACCGCACCTTTAATAATATCTCATAGATCATACTTTGTTCTGTTTATGACTGTTATTCAAATGGATAACGAGGTATCCTTACTCATCAATCTTAGCTGATTTGTACATCTCTGACTACGATTATCACATTAGTGAATGTTTAATTATCTTCATCTAACCTGTTCTTTCATTAGCAGATACAATGATCTCATTATATGTTATTTATTCCGCACACATGAATGAATGTTTTCTGGGCTGCGTATGCTTCAGTCCTTATTTATTCCTGTAAGAATCCCGTGGATGATATTTTAAAGTGGGAATGGGGATTCACTGTTACTAATGTACAAATGAATCTGTTAAACTATGACAAGCTAAGCACCGATTATAACTGATGACATGTCAACACTGATTATAACTGATGACATAGCTCAACACTGATTAACTGATGACATAGCTAAACACTGATTATACTGATGACATAGCTAAACACTGATTATAACTGATGACATAGCTAAACACTGATTATAACTGATGACATAGCTAAGCACCGATTATAACTGATGACATAGCTAACACTGATTATAATGATGAATAACAACCACTGTTATAACTGATGACAAGCTAAAAACACTGATTATAACTGATGACATAGCTAAGACACCGATTATAACTGATGACATGACTAACACTGATATAACTGATGACATAGCTAAACACTGATTATAACTGATGAAAAGCTAAACACTGATTATAACTGATGACATAGCTAAGCACCGATTATAACTGATGACATAGCCTAAACACTGATTATAACTGATGACATAACTAAACACTGATTATAACTGATGACATAGCTAAACACTGATTAATGATGACATAGCTACGATTAACTATGAATGCTAAACTGATTAAACTGAGACATAGCTAAACACTGATTATAACTGAAGACATAGCTAAACACTGATTATAACCGATGACAATGCTAAACACTGATTATACTGATGACTAGCTAAACACTGATTATACTGATGACATAGCTAAACACGATTATAACTGAGACATAGCTAAACACTGATTATAACTGATGACATAGCTAAACACTGATTATAACTGATGACATAGCTAAACACTGATTATAACTGATGACATAGCTAAACACTGATTAAAACTGATGACATAGCTAAACACTGATTATAACTGATGACATAGCTAAACACCGATTGTAACTGATGACATAGCTAAACACTGATATAAATGATGACATACTAAACACTGATTATAACTGATGACATAGCTAAACACTGATATACTGATGACATGCTAAACACTGATTTAACTGATGACATAGCTAAACACTGATTATAACTGATGACATAGAATAAACACTGATATAAAAACCGATGACATAGCTAACACTGATATAACTGATGACATAGCTAAACACTGATTATAACCGATGACATAGCTAAACACTGATTATAACTGATGACACTAAACACTGATTATAACTGATGACATAGCTAAACACTGATTATAACTGATGACATAGCTAAACCACTGATTATAACTGATGACATAGCTAAACAACTGATTATAAAACTGATGACATTAGCTAACTGATATAACTGATGACATAGTAACACCGATTATTAACTGACGACATAGCTAACACTGATTATAACTGATGAATAGCTGAAACACCCCTCTTGATTATAACTGATGACATAGCTAAACACTGATTATAACTGATGACATAGCTAAGCACCGATTATAACTGATGACATAGCTAAACACTGATTATAACTGATGACATAACTAAACACTGATTATAACTGATGACATAGCTAAACACTGATTATAACTGATGACATAGCTAAACACTGATTATAACTGATGACATAGCTAAACACTGATTATAACTGATGACATAGCTAAACACTGATTATAAACTGATGACATAGCTAAACACGATATAACTGATGACATAGCTAACACCGATTATAACTGATGACATAGCTAAACAATGATTATAACTGATGACAAGCTAAACACTGATAACTGATGACATAGCTAAACACTGATTATAACTGATGACAGCTAAAACACTGATTATAACTGATGACATAGCTAAACACTGATTATAACTGATGACATAGAAACACTGATTATATACGATGACTTAAACATGATTATACATGATGACCTAGCTAAACACTGATTTATAACTGATGGACATAGCTAAACACTGATTAAAACTGATGACATAGCAAACATGATATAACTGATGACAGCTAAACACTGATTAAACCGATGACATAGCTAAACACTGTTAAACTGAGACATAGCTAAACACTGATTATAACCGATGACATAGCTACACACTGATTATATGACTGACATAGCTAAACACTGATTATAACTGATGACATAGCTAAACACTGATTATAACCGATGACATAGCTATACACTGGTTATAACTGATGACATAGTTAATAAGATGTTATGTCACTGAGGAGTTACAGGGCGGGGAACTCTGGATGCCATAATATCTGTATATTTCAATACAATGGGTACATCATTTCTTATAATGTGCAAGTCTCCCTCTCCAGTCCCTGTTCCTTCCCAGTCATTCCCATTTGTCCGTTCTCCTCCCTCATGCACTGACTGATACTGTTGCTCCCATTATAATTGATGATCCCTGATACATTATGATACAATGTTCACCATCCAAACTTGACCGTCTGTAACTATTGGGAATTGGTGATAAATTTCCTTTTTATCGAGGAAACAAAGTTTGTGTTCATGGGATTTTCAGACCAGATCATTCGCACATCCACTGTATTTAATGGTGATTCATCTCCCTCCTGTCGTTTTATTGGACACCCCTTGGGACTAGGCCACACTACCGCATTTTCGATGGCGCAACATTGCGGAACCACAGCACACACGTACGACAATACACACTAGCGCACTATGTGCGTTTTCATTGTGTTTATCACTGATAATAATCTGGTGTTTTCATGCTCTGATTTTACAACCAATGACGTCGTTAGACACCGCGGGCCCAATAGTTACAGTTCCCGGCAGGGAATTATAATAAACGACTCTGCGGTCTCACATTCAGGCTTAATGTTCCATCAGCAATGCAGAACTATACTGCTATAAAGGAGAGAATAGATCAGGAAGGGGTTCAAGCAGGAACTACAACTCCCAGCATCCCCTGCAGCTCCATAAAGTTAGGAACCTTTCAGTCTAGACAACTGTTTATCTTTTTTTGCGTGGGCTTCTGTTTGCCTGGGGTAACAGACGTAATACAGCGAATGTTTACGGACGACCGAGGTTCCTGTCTCCTGCAGAAGCAATTCCCTTTGGGTGATCTAATTAGTCACTTTTAGAAGCTGAACTACAACTCCCAGAACCCTCAACAGAAAATGTACCTTTCACAGGGCGATGCACACAGTAGGGGTTAATGTTTCTCTGCTGTAGAGAATTAGCCAGTGGGGAGCAGTGAGAATTGGTTTGGCAGATAAATGAAAGTCCATAACGTTCATATAAAGGATGCTCCATAAATGGGACACGTCATCCACTTAGCAGAGAAATGTCCTCTAGACCTTTAAATCTGGGGCACATGTCCAGGGTCTTAATAATGGTTCCAGATTGATGGTTTGTATTGACTTCACTGTTGGTGTCAGTGCTGGATTATGACCACTCAAGGTTCCTCAGGGCTAAATGGAGGAAGCAGTGACTTTCTCCATACTGGGAACAAGGTGACATACAAATCATGGATCAGGCAGGCTGAGCTCTTCCTTCCCAGCTCGTACCAGTTCACTAGAGGCCCATGAAACATCTATGGTCTTGTAGTATAGTCATCTCTGGTGTGGGCTAGCAGTAGGACGATTTAACTCTCCCCAGCCATGGGCTAGCAGTAGGACACAGTCTCCCCAGGTGTGGGCTAGCAGTAGCGAGGGTTAGTGAACTATACATTCTAGGTTAGCGAACTGCTGTAAATTCGATAGTTATCGAATTTTAAGATAATTATCGAAAATGCCAGCCGCAGATCCAGAAAAACGAACTAGTTCGAACCGAACTCTAACGTTCTCTTGATAAGTACACTGCTGCATTACTGCATTCTTCCGTTCGAACTGTTTAACTCCCCCTCCCACTATTAAACGACTCCTTTGTCCATCTAATAATACGAGTTTGTGTAAAGTCAAGCATGCTTAGTAAGCACTATGAGGCAGCACCGTGAAAGGGAATTGCCCACCTGCTGTTAACCACATTCCAACTTCCAGTTACAGCTGAACTGGTAATAGTTTATGTAATAAGCACTTGATTGACAGCTGATTAGGGTCAAAACATCTGATTTCAGTCACTAGTTTATACAAGGGATGTCTACAGTTGCAAGAGTTCAACTTCCCTTGAAGTCTCTTGTTTATCAGCAGGCTACTGCCCTAAATCAGGTCCCTGTTTGTCATAATTTCCAGCAGACATACCTATGAGAGAAGGATTATGGGATGCGCGCTTCATTTAGGTGCCAGGAAACGTCTCTCCAACCAGAAAACTAATTATCCGTGTGTGGAGCTTCCACTGTCCATTGACTCTCAGCTGTTCTCTGGTAATTATGTTTCCTTGGAAGGTGTTCAGATCTCGGCTTTCCGGCCTGCAATTTTCAGCCCATTAAACACAACGTAAATTAAAATGATGTGGCTTCTATGGACCATTTAATGTATTAAACCACACACAGCCCGGCGTGAGAAAGATTGGAGGAAGGATCCTTTTAGCGATTTAGAGATTATGGGCCATATTTTAGGAACACAGCGCAGAATACCATGAGGTAGTAAACTAAACCACGTTATTCGATGGAGATCGTAAATCTACTATCGTGTTTTCGTAGATTTACGATCGTTATCGGTAATTTACGTAAATTAACGAACTTTAAAATTGATCAGAAATTAACAATCCTTTTAACGATCGTTAAACCGATCATTAAAGGTGCAGTATAGCTAAAAAGTGATACCGCCGCCTTTATGATATGTGGCCCTATATGTGCAGATTTCTCGATGTGGGATCAGTGCAGAGTAGGATAAGAGACTGAGTGCGATTGGTCAAAGCAGGGCCGTCTCTAGACTTTTGGCACCTGGTGAAAAAAATTCCAAATGCTGCCCCATCTGCTGCGCCGCCGGAAGGGGTGTGGTTTTAATTGAAGTGGGTGATGCTTTGTCCAGAGTGGGGTGTGGCTTGTCCAAAGGAGGGGCTTTATCACCATGACTGGTAATAATGCTGACAATAACTGGTAAATGATGTATACAGTGACTGGTATTAGATGCCCACAGTGACTGGTTAATGATGCCCAACATTAATTTTTGATCTGCAGGGCTAACAAACATATGATCAAATAATTGCTAGTCAGAAGGGAGGGAGGAGTCCTAGCTACATTCTGTTATTTTGGCTTCACTCTGCTATTTAAAGTGACAGTAACTTCAGAAAAGATGTGATTTTTACAAACAACTTTTTTGGGGCACCCTGGCATCTGGGCCCAGGCTTAAAAAAAACTTGTGTGCCCATTTTTTTTTGGCATCAAAACGCTGCCCTCCCTACAGGGTGCTGCTCTGTAATGAGAAGCGCCCTGGTTAAAGGGTTATAAAGTGGGAAAATAGGAAGTTTATATGTAGCGGCTGTCATTGCGATTTACTAGTAGAAGTCAGCTCCACACCCTTGTGGCTTCATTCTGAGGTTAAAAGGGAATTGGAAAGAAAATGCATAAAATATGTAAGTCCTTGATTCCGATCCTATTTTCACAGGATTATCGAACGTTCGAGGCTAACACATAGCTGTGTTCGATATACATCGGAAAGTCCTGAAAGTACATTCCATTTTCGGATTTTGAGAAATTCACGAGATCCGTAAATCAGTATGGTCAGTAAATTCTGGCATAGCATAGATGTGGTGTGGGGCCACTTCTGTTTAATCTGTTTATAAATGACTTAGAGGGGGTATTGGAGCAAGGTCTCTGTGTTTGCTGATGACACTAAACTATGTAGGGCATTGATTTACAGATTATTGGCCATTGTTGCAATCAGACCTTCTAATGGAAAAAGATTTGGAGTTCTAGCATAACAGACTTGACAGACAGCCACAGCTAAGCTAGCAGATATTGTCTTGTATAAAAGAGGGAATAGATTCAAGAGAGAAATATTAGTCTCCATCTTTACAAACCACTGGTAGGGGTATTACTAGAGCTGGAAATCAAACCTCGAGTTCGAGTCGGATTTTATGAGTTTTTAGAACTCTTCAGACTACGAACTTTTGGGTTTTCCGAACTCGCTGACATATTTTTTCGCTAATTAGCGAAAATTCAAAGACCTGTAAGCGGATCTGTACTGTATGTAGGATTCTGACCATCGCCCAGGCTGCTTAAAAAGATGCAGAGAATTTGGTTGGTGATGTTGGTGTTCACCACACTCGAAAGAATATTGAGTTTTCTGCAAACCAATGATTCACATGTCTCATTCTTTAAACTCATAGATTTGGTGATGATATGCAAATTAATTAATACCGTGTCATGTGAGAAAAGAACACCCACATTAAAGGACTAAATACTAAAAACTGCATTCCAAGTGTCTCTTTTTATATCCAAGATTCCAAAACTGCACTGAATATTCCAAATGAGGCCTAACCAGTAAGATAGCCGAACGTACTAAAGTTCGGTTCATTTGAGAGGTTTTCTAGTAAAATTTCTATAGTTGGAAAACGGACCCATTAAGGGCATCACCACCGGTAAAAATATTTTTTTCCCATTCAGTTTTATTGAAGAACAGGGGGTAAAGGAGCTGTGTCCTACCTCCCGTTCTTTAATAAAACCTGCAGGAGCCAGAAGAGGAGGTTCAGAACTCAGAACCGACGAACTCTGTATTCTATTTTTATGGGAAAAAAATAGTTCAAAAAGTTCTGTAAAAATGCAATGGGAACTTTCTGTAAATGTCTTGTGACTTTGCAATGAACTTTTCTCTCATGACAATCAATCAGAAAGGGAAATTTGTGTTTCTCTCCCCTCTCTCTCCTACACTCTCGATAGTCCATTTAGGACACATCTGGGTTTGTATGTATGTACAGGGTAAGTGGTGTGGATCTAAACACTGTGTTGTGTAACAGATGCTCTATTTATGTCTTTGGTGCATAAAGTAGGTTACAGTGTGATATTCAACCGAAACCACGGAGCTGGATTCCCTGCCGGACTTTCCTTTGTTCGAACAGTAGAGTAGAATGCGTTCCCACTGGAAGTAAGACTCCAGGCAATTCTACCCAGATCTGACGATCCGCCGGTAGGCAGCCACTGCCCTAAATTTGCTTTGATGATAAACCTTGTGTGTTTTCACCGAGGAGCTTTCCAAGGTGCTGAAAATACTGTAGTCATTTGCATGGAAGAAACCACAAAACACGGGAGTATCGGTTTTTGTGTGAGACAGACATGATCACGTCTTCAGAACAAGCCCAGTAGGTTCTGGTTCTTAGGCCCCCTTTTCTGTAAGTTTAAACCAGATACCTGTATTAAAGGGAATGTTCACCCTGGTCATTGTCATTACCCTGCCACCAACCCAATGGATATACTTCACTTTATTACCCGCATTACTAACCAGATATATAAGGATATTATTGGTCCCTCCCCCCATGCAGTCAATCAAATCGTGACAACTGATATCAACCATTGATTGACTGATGTTTCACCTCTGACTCCTCTGCACATGCTCAAGCTTATAAAAGCTCATTGAGCAGAGAAAAGGCACAGACCTTTGCGAAAATGGAAAATGACTTAAATAATTAAATATCTGGTTTACAGATACATGATAAACTGGTAAAATGAGCAGTAAGGGCTGCGGAATAATAACTGACAAGTCACCAGTTTTTTGTTTTAAAGGGGAAGTCCAGCCCCAAAATGAAAACTTACATACAGGTAAATCACCCCCCCAAACCTAAACGGTATAGTTTTAAAATCTGAGAGGTGTAGGTCTAACCTGAAATCCGGCACAATGTCCTGTTTCCCCTGTTTCTTTTCTTCCTGGTTCTTCCAGTTAGTAACTGTCAGTTATGGATTTGACAGTTGACATCACAGCACCATGATGTTAATTCCCCTGTCTGCCTCTCTGAGCATGCCCAGGCTCAGTACAGCTCAGTACAGGTTTCTAAATTGCTCATTTCCATGAGGCATCCAGAAGCATAGCAGGCATACAGTAATAATTCATAGGACAAACTATGATATAGCAACATATTTTAAAGAGGCCATTCTTTCTAAAAGATGTTATTATGAGGGTGGAGTTTGTCCTTTAAGGGTGGACATATACTTTTCAGAAAAAGAGCAGTATTTTTTCATCCCAATGACCTTAACCTGCCCATTCAGCATTGTGTCTGTGTTAAATAAATGCAACCGAAATTCTGACTTCCTGTTTGCAGGACCCTAATAAGACCGTTATGGTCTTGCCCTTGACCCAGCGCCTGGGTTGATTCAGTTGCTCAGTAGAGATCTGAGCATGTGTGACCCCCCAACAGCCATCATAAAATTACTGTTAGGAACATTCCAAGGATGTGGTGCATCCTGGGAAAAGAAGGAACGTTAGAACCTGAAATGTCAGCTCACTATGTCAACAGCAGGGAACAGCAAAGGGAATGAAATCAACTGATTTTTCAAATGGGAGAGAATATGTAAATAACTAAGAAGTAAGATGGAATGTGGTTTCGAATCGAATCTGAGGGTTTCGAAGTCCCAACGAAACTTTCGGAACTCCCAAATTTCACGGAACCCGGATTTTTAGAATTTTTGATTCTTATCGAAAGTAGAAACGTTTTCAAAACCAACTCGAATTGTCGAATTCGAAAACGGAACGAAACTCAACAGTTTCGAACATCTCTACTAAGAAGGCTCACACACCGAACAATTTTAACAATATTGATCATTTCCACTGAACTGTCCCTTTAAGATGATTTATCGCAACTTGAATTTCTGTGTTTGCCAAATGTGATCAAAAATCAAAGAATCATTCCCATTCCTAGGAAAGTTTATGGATTTGACATGGAAAGGGGAGATTAGAATCATGGAAGTTTGGTGCACTAGAAAAATAATTTTCATTTTGTTGTCCAAGGGCCATATTTAAAACCCACGGCATTGCTTTTTAGCGATCCGCGGATAAGTTAATGTACGTTCGTCGCGATCGTAAATGGGTATTCTATGGGGATCATAAATCTACAATTTCGTTATCGTACATTTACTATCAGTATTGGTAATTTACGATCTTTATACGTAGATTTGCGATAATGATCGTAATTAAGATTGTTAAACCGATCGGAAATGAATGATCAGTTAAACAAACATTTTACCTACGATCGTTAAAGGTGCAGTATTGCTAATAAGAGATACCGCGCCTTTTATAAAATACGTCCCCAAACTATTAATCCCAACGATCAATGTTATAAGAAAATATAAATATATAAGGTTAAAAATGAATTGAATTTAGCTTATTAATGCTATCAGTTGAATCTTGCTATTTATATTTTTAAACTTTTTAGTTGTCCATTACTGGAAACTATAATTCTTCCTATCTATCACTGTCCCCAGTTTCTTCTTTAGATATCCAGTCTGAAATATCTTACGTTTCAGCTGCCAATCAAGTACCTTGTTCATAAACCCTGTTATGTTGCAGTTTGGCTGTAGCTGGAATGATGATAGTTGGTATGTGAACTGCATGTTGGGAAATTCCCTTACCCATTGTGCCTCAATGGGATTATTGAGCATGCTTGACCTCACAGAGAGTCAGATAGTCTAGCAGGGGGCTGGGGGACTGGGGACTGAACTTGAGCAAAACAAGTACTGGATTGAAGTCATGCACAACACAAAGTGCCTGCTCTATCCATTTACAATCAGACATGATTTAGAACCACAGAATGTTTTTTTTCTGCTGTCATTTCCACTAAACAGGCCACAGGAAAAAAAAATGCTGTGTATACAGCTGTGTAGACAATGCTTTGACGTCCGACATTGGTCACATTCATTTCAGATATCAAAGAAAAATAGATATCTCTTTCCAATTACCGGTAGAATTGAGTCTGGGAGACAGTGGCTGTCCGAAATGTCTTCCAGACTCTGAGATAAATCAACAGCCTTGATTTTCAACACAGAGACAGAGAGATATGGCAGGAGGTTTTATAACAAACTGTAAAGACTTATGAGGGTCCTGGAAATGAAAAACACATTTTTTATATATTTTTTTCCAGCAGGGTAACAATGTAGCTAATGAACACCGGAGCTCTGGGGCCCTGGCTATAAATCTCTGTTGAGGAATATTGTTTGTTGACCAATTTCTGGATATGATGAAGTTGTAGAGTCCCCTATCCAGAGTCTACTGTCTGATCCCTGGAGAGAATCCCTAAGCATCTGCCAAATATCTTTGCCTCAACTGTTCTAACTCTTCCCTGAAGGCATCTCTCCTGCTGTGCGGATATTTCTGCACTGATTACACGGCGGAGGTTGACCTGCTTGTGTTAACTCCGCTCTTGCTGGTTTCTTCCAGCAAGAAAAGCCGAACAACCAGAAAAGGGATGTTAAAATATGTATAATACCCTAATAATTTATTACTGCAAGTCTTGCAATTTCTTTTTACTTTTCAGGTCGCCTCCCTCCTCTTAGCATAAGGAAATACACTGAGCATGCCTGAGACAGCGGTTTGGAAAGGAGGCAGGGTTAGAAGTGATAGGGGAGGACTTGGTCACACACTGGTTTATTATTTCTGGTTAGAAATTACTTAGAAAGACAATTTCTATATCCACTGTATTCAGCGATTAATTCTGGCAATGGCGCTCACTGAAAGTTTCTGAATGTAAGCGTTCCTTACTGTAGCGTTCCTCTAGTGCACACATCTGGACCGCACAGTTTTAGTGCTCGTCTGAAATAGCCTACGGTCTAGCCATAGTAGCGCATTACTCACACAGCTTTTGTACATTTAATGCTCTTTACTTTGCATCGTTGTGTGGCCTAGCCATAGTCACGGGAAATTGTGGCTGTAAACTCCACAGGGTATCATGGTCTTGCAAATTATACTTTTTCTATGTACATTGTTTATGATAAGAAACTAATAGATTGTATCATGTAGAGAATCCTGCACGTAGACACCAGAGCTAAACCCCATTTCCCAGCTTGACCCTGCGAGTCCTTTAGTAATCAGTTTGCTTGTTTCAGGTTGAGAATGTTCCGCGTTGAACCGGCGGGCGGATCTGTCCGTCAAAAACACCCACAAGCTGCCCCCAGTTATAGGAACCAGGAGACCCATTTACGCGTTTGCTAATATCATTTTAATATGCACATTTTATGGAAAGTGAAGGCAATTATACCCCCGAGTGCAAACTACACACTTTAAAAGGTTTCGAAGACGCAGGGAATAATTAGATCATTTCTACAGAGAAGCCCAGTGGAGATACCGATGATTCCGGGGTTTAAAAAGCTCAGTACAGAGAGAGAAGTCTGGGTTGTTTTATGGTGAACAGAACTGCAAGTAAAAAAGACAATCGGAGAAACGAAAAGTTCAATTTACACTTGCGGCGCCCTGGGGAAATTCTTTTTCGTTGTTTAACCTTGTGTGACTTTCCATACAATATTGTATATAAGTAATCCAATCCCCCCACACCAAAACTGCAATAGTTAGAAAGCAGGTGTGGACTGTTCAGGGCACTTCTATGGTTTTTGCTGCCTGAGCCAACTTTAATTGCCGCCCTTTTGTGCGCTGCCGCCATATTAGAATGTGTGGCTTTGAGGATGGGCGTGTCTAAAGTTTTATGATTTTTAACTTTTTATCACATTGGTATTTAAACAGTTTCTCAGCCAGGTATTGCCTGAGACAAATGCCTCACTCTGCCTAATGGTAGATGTGGCCCTGGGACTGTTATATATAACCTGTTATATAGAGGGATATAAATTCGGTTCATTTTAGAACTAAAACTTCAGTAAAAGTTTGAAAAACCTCCTTTAAAGTCAATGGCAAAAAATAATAATAGTGATAAAATACAGTTAAATAGCAATGCCTCTAGTTTCATTTATCAGTCCACCCCCGCTTCTGCCAGAGCTTGACCTGCGGGAAGACTCACTATACAAGAAGCCCATCTTCTTATTGGCCAGGCCCTGGACTGTAGGGGGTGGGTTGACCAAACTGGTAACTCGAAGTTAGATAATTGTTGCTGGAAATCTCGGTAAAACCCAATCTTAGGAGATGGTGGGGTAGAATTCCCCATTAATATAGATGTATTTTATAGATATACTATTGATCTGTTACATTGTATGAATTATATATTTAGATGAACTGAGGATTAAGAATAAAAGGGATAATTCATTATTTTGGGATCCCTGAGACTTTTTCGCAGCCATTTGTCATCGTGAGTAGGTTAGGAGAGACACAGTGCTGTATATTTAAGAACAACACACGGTGCCTAAACGTAAAATATCTCTCAGATACAATGTTACAAAACATTTCTGTAAATAACATATTTCCCCGGCGACTGTATTTGTGTCACTGTTTCTTGTCAGAACAATACAAACACGACATCCGATTGTAAATATTTCCTTCCAATGTGGAGACATTTTCATAAATCTATATGGATTTATTCAAGTCTGGGCAGAACAAGGGAGCTTGGCAGGGGGAGCCGAGATGCCACAAATTGGGATATCTCAATGAAACAAAAAGCAGATTAATTTGTGAGTCTAAACATGGTTCTGTATTTAAGGGTCTCCTATTGGTTGGACTACAATTCCCAGTATCCCCTAACGGCTGCAGCACTAATACAATGAGAGCCCTGGAACTAAACACGATGATCTGATCAAGTTTAGCTAAAACACATTTTAATTAATATTAAATATGTAGATAATATATTTACCCTCTGTGAGAAACGTTCATTACAACAAGCTCTCACTCCCCCTTCTCTTAGCACAGGAGATCCATGTAGTAGCTTTCTGTCCATATTTGAAGCACATTGAGCATGTCTGAGCCACTGGTGAGGGTGGGGTAGGAGGGGTTGAGATAAAACCAATGTATCTTGTGATAGGAATTACTTGAAAGGCAAGCGATAAATCATTTTAATCAGATGGTTCTATAAAAGAAAATGTGTCTTACACTAAATTATCCTTTAAGACCCATATCTATTGCGAGGAAGTTGTGTGTGGGGGATTTTTTATGAAAACACTACATTAAGCTCTTTGTTTAATTGTAATATTTTTATACTGAATACGATTTAGTAAATTCCTTTGTTGTCCAGTATAATATGTCAAAGATCCATTCATGTTTTTATTCTTCTTTTATAGGGGAGATTGAACGCTGCTCCTTAATCAAGTACCATTATTCCTCAGCCTCGATTCCCAAAACCTTACATACAACATCACCAAGACCATCCGGCAGACGAATGGCACAGCTCTACTTGAGTAACACAACTGGGGTTTTCTAATATATGGGGAACTAAAGTCTCCACAACATTGTCCCAATAGATAGAGCACATTCACAAAGTTACAAAAAGCTGTGTTTCACCTCTTCCTTTGCTGTGGCTGCAGGTACTAGTGTCCCAAAATCCACCTTAGC
Source organism: Hymenochirus boettgeri (assembly GCA_019447015.1). Taxonomy (NCBI): domain Eukaryota; kingdom Metazoa; phylum Chordata; class Amphibia; order Anura; family Pipidae; genus Hymenochirus; species Hymenochirus boettgeri. The sequence continues at coordinate 15,432,312 of CM033471.1, read as the reverse complement.
TGGGTGCACCACCTAAGTGTATGCAGTACACCTCACAGAAAGCTGCAACCTTACTTCCTAGAAGCTAAGATCAAGTTACAGCTCAGGTCACCCCTACCTTTGACCAGAACAGTCAAAAAAGAATCTGACAGCCATCATGTTACAGCTCAAGGTCATCCTCTCCCTCTGAAACAGAACAAAAAACAAAAGTAATCTTTGCAGTTTTTTATTAGCTAGCATGGTTGTAAGAAACAAAATGTTAACAGTTTAATTAAATGGGGAATTGAACACCTACAACCTCATGTACTCTGTCTGCTAAGAGCAAAGCTTTCTAACGCTATATTCATATTTTTCTTTACAAAAAGTCTAGTTCTCCTTTAAAGGGGAGATTGGGTAATAGAAAACATATCCAGATGGTGATGCAGAAAACCCCCTAAATTATATAAATCCCATAACTTTAAAAAATATTTTTTTCTGATAGTTTTCTGTTATATTTTTTCTACAAAGCTTTAGTTTTCCTTTAAATGAAAGATCACTGGTATTGGGTATTTTGACTTTAAACGTTGCCGTTTCAATCCTTCGTAAATAACTTGTGAGAGTCCATAAAGACAGGGCTTTTTTTATAGTGGCTTCAACATCCTTGGATTACATCAGTTATCAAATGGCCTAGAAATTGTAACTGCTTTTGTCCGAGTGCCAATTCCATTTTGTCGCTCGGTCCATTTTGTGACTCTGCTGTAAACAATGGTTTATGTCCTGTACAACATTTCCCTGCTGTCCAAATGGGTCCGGTAAATAGAACAAGATTTAGGGAGGAGGCCAATCTCACCGTTTCACTGTGTGGTTTACAGATTTATCCAAACAGACATAAGAAGATGCTATTTCTGTGCAGAATCTTCCCAATGTATGCAGTGTGAAATCGAAGATTATTTGGGATTTTCAGTATGTTCTATAGATGATCTGACTTAAGGGACCATTAATCTCCTGTTGTCTCCGCTTACTGTACTTGCACACCTAGCTATGAGTGTCAGAGACAATTCCATATTTTACCTTATTTTTGTAATAATATTTTTGCCCGTGCAAGTCTGTGGTGTATATACTGTGTTTGTGCTAAACTTTACTTTTAGGCTTTACAATTATTATTGTACCAAGTTGGCTGTTGAAGACATTTTTATTGGCAGGAGGTGCAGAAAATTTCGATGCAAAGTGACACTCACCATGTAAATGACACAACGCAGTTGCAGTACAAATTAAAGACCATGTCCACCCTTAAAACAATAACTGGTGACTTGTCAGTTATCTTCCCGCAACCCCAACTGATATTTTCCCAGTTTATTACATGTATTTGTAACCAGAGTTACATTACAATTCTATTTCTTTCTTGTAAAGGTATCTGTCTCCTCACTCAATGAGCTTTTTATGAGCAGTGCAAACAGGCAAGGTAAAACAGCATGTCAATCATTGGTTGTGATGTCAGCAGTCACAGCCTTGATTGACAGCATAAAGGGAGGAGCCAGTTTACTCTGCCAGAATGGGGACAAAAATTATCCATAAATATCTGGTTAGTAATGCGGGTAATAAAGTGCTGAATATATCAGTTGGGATTGGGGCAGTAACTGACAATTTACCATTTTTTTTGTTTTAAGGTTAGACACGTCCATTAAATTATTCTAAATTGTGATGTAGCCTTTCTGTTCGGTGGAGAGTTGACCAACGGTATAAATTGGTACATGATTACCTGTCATCTATATTTTATTGATGACCATTTCATATTAATAACAGATTAAAATGTATCCACATGTGGTCATAGAGCCTAACGATACATTGTTTCTTTAGTTTTTTTCTGGTCTACAAACTGCGTTGGTCCTTTTACAGACCCAAGAATATAAAGAGATTGAATGGGCATGTTTGTTTGCACTTATTATCAGCGCATCACAGGTTCGAGATTAATAGCTGGGATATAAAACTTGTATGATTCCACGAAGAATGGAATTTATATGTTGCCAAGCAACAGCACATTCATTCGTTTTGCAAAACGTTACATCATTTAGAAACGCGTGGCTCTGGTTTAAGCCCAAACGAAAGAAAGACATTAGTACAGCTAGACTTAGTTTTAATCAGGTTTAAGGAGATTACAGAAACCGATAAAGAACAAGTAATGGTAGAAAAATAAAATATCTATTTAAAGGAATAGTTCACTCAAAAAATGAACAATTCCATTAATGTATTGCCCAGGAGGATAGGAGCTATGTCCTACCTCTTATTCTTCAATTAATTGAGCAGGGGCCCGGGACGAAGATAAATATATTTACCTTTAGCGCAATCCACCGCAGCAGAGATGAAAATCCCCGACCCGTTCTTGGTTCTAATCCTCTAGCGTGCATGCCTAATGCGCTATAGAGTATGAACCAGGAAGCGGTCGGAGATTTTCATATCTCCGGTGATGGATTTTCCCTGTCTCCTGCTCAATTGATTGAAGAACGGAGTGGATTTAACATTATAAAACGCATGCGTTTTGTGGGAAAAAAAATGGTGCACACAAAACAGGAAGCGCTATCCCTAAGACATAGCTCCTTAAACTCACAGGTTTCAATACATTAAAGGGATAGTTCACTTTTCGATAAAAGTGATATACCGTTTATTCAAGTGACATGTTGTAATTTAGTACAGTATGTTTATTTTCCAATTATCAAATGTATTTTATTGTTAAAACGCAGCACTGAAAATGCACAACGTTGCTAAAGTCCTGTTGTGAAATCTGTGCTCACTCTACCAGAGTCATACTGAAATCAGAAAAACAGGTTATTATCATCATTACCACCAATATTCTAGAATATTCCAGCTAGAAAGCTGTAGTAATAGTCAGCACTAGTGGTGGCCCAGTTTGCGGATCCGAACCCGAATCTGCGGCAATATATCCTCGCAAACGGTGCATATCAACTTTCCGTACCGTGTTTTCGAAAATTTTCGAAATTACGAGGATTTCTCATATTTTCGAAAACGCAAGGCAAACGTATTTTCAATAATTTCCAAAATTACGAGGATCTTACTTATTTTCGAAAATGGGCGAAAAAACGTATTTTCGAAAATGCATGAGGACCCATTAAAATGAAAATCCTCGAAAAACTAGAAATCATCGTAATTTCTAAAATTTTAGAAAATACGTATTTTCCTCCCGCATTTTCGAAAATACGTAATATCCTCGCAATTTCGAAAATTTTCGAAATAACGTATTTTCGAAAATTTTTGAAATTACGAGATTTCTCGTTTTTCGAGATTTTTCATTTTAATGGGTCCGCTCGCGGATTTTCAATTTTCGAATTTTTTCAAAATTCATTTTCTAATATCAGCTACTCACATTGTAAAGCATAGGAAATGCTCGGGACTGCAGGATTAAGTGAGCAATTATCCGCATCATATCATCAATAAATAAATTGTTAATTGGTGAGTTCATAATAAATAGGTCAACAAGTATATATAACAATAAATCAACAAAGGAAGACAAGAACCGAGTTTTAGCCGTTTTTTTTTCAACAGAAAACATAATACAACGTGCAACGTTTCTATAAAATCCGTGCCGTTTATTGTGTTCCGTGTTTTCTGTTACCTCTGGCAGCTACAAACAGTTATAATCCACCTGACTAATCTTATAAGTAAAAATTAATAATCCGCATCTTTCCTTTCCCCAGGTCCCTCACCTAGTCTGGTTTAATGCGGATTTAAAGACGGAATTCAACAGTAATTAACAGGGTCCTTTTTGCCACGATTTTGAACAGGAAGGCGATGAAAATTCCAAAACATTTCATTTTCTGTATTTTATTTTAAGATACACATTTTAACAATAGCTATTCATCCTGTGAACTCCTACATTAAAGGTGCATTATCTTCCCCTATTTCATAATCCTGTTTCCTTTCCATTAAGGCTCAGATACAATGATCTCATTTATATTTTATTTATTCCGCACACCATGAAATGGAATGTTTCTCTGGGACTGCAGTATTGCTTCAGTCCCCTTATTTATTCCCTGTAAGAATTCCGTGGATGGATATTTTAAAGTAGGGGAATGGGGATTCACTGTTACTAATGTACAAATGAATCATGTTAAACTAATGACATAGCTAAGCACCGATTATAACTGATGACATTGCTCAACACTGATTATAACTGATGACATAGCTAAACCTGATATACTGATGACATGCTAACCGATTATCGATGACATGCTAAACACTGATTAAACTGTACATAGCTAACACTGATATACTGATGACATAGCTAAGCACCGATTATACTGATGACATAGCTAACACTGATTATACTGATGAATAACTAACACTGATTATAACTGATGACATAGCTAAACTACTGATTATAACTGATGACATAGCTAGCACCGATTATAACTGATGACATGGCTCAAACACTGATTATAACTGATGACATAGCTAAACACTGATTATAACTGATGACATAGTAACACTGATTATAATGATGACATAGCTAAGCACCGATTATAACTGAGACATAGCTAAACTGATTATAACTGATGACTAACTAAACACTGATTATAACTGATGACATAGCTAAACACTGATTTAACTGATGACATAGCTAAGCACCGATTATAACTGATGACATGGCTCAAACATGATTATAACTGATGACATAGCTAACACTGATTATAACTGAAGACATAGCTAAACACTGATTATAAACCGATGACAAAGCTAAACACTGATTATAACTGATGACACAGCTAAACACTGATTATAACTGATGACAAGCTAACACACTGATTATAACTGATGACATAACTAAACACTGATTATAAACTGATGACATAGCTAAACACTGATTAACTGATGACATAGCTAAACACTGATTATAACTGATGACATAGCTAACACTGATTATAACTGATGCTAGCTAAACACTGATTATAACTGATGACATAGCTAAGCACCGATTATAACTGATGACATAGCTAAACACTGATTATAACTGATGACATAACTAAACACTGATTATAACTGATGCATCTAAACACTGATATAACTGATACATGCTAAACTGATTATAATGATGACATAGCTAAACACTGATTAAACTGATGACATAGCTAAACACTGATTATAACGTGACATAGCTAAACACTGATTATAACTGATGACATAGCTAAACACTGATTATAACCGATGACATAGCTAAACACTGATTATAACTGATGACATAGCTAAACACTGATTATAACTGATGACATAGCTAAACACTGATTATAACTGATGGCATAGCTAACACTGATTATAACTGATGACATAGCTAAACACTGATTATAACTGATGACATAGCTAAACACTGATTATAAGAGACATAGCTAACACCGTTATAACTGATGACATAGCTAACACTGATTATAACTGATGACAACTAAACACTGATTATAACTGATGACATAGCTAAAACACTGATTATAACTGATGACATAGCTAAACACTGATTATAACTGATGACATAGCAACCACTGATTATAACTGATGACATAGCTAACACTGATTATAACCGATGACATCTAGCTAACACTGATTATAACTGATGACATAGCTAAACACTGATTATAACCGATGACATAGCTAAACACTGATTTAACTGATGACATAGCTAAACAGGATTATAACTGATGACATAGCTAAACACTGATATAACCGATGACATAGCTAAACACTGATTATACTGATGACTAGCTAAACACTGATTATAACCGATGACATAGCTAACACTGATTATAACTGATGACATAGCTAAACACTGATTTAACTGATGACATAGCTAACACTGATTATAACCGATGACATAGCTATACATGTTTAAACTGTGACAGTTAATAAGATGTTATGTCACTGAGGAGTTACAGGGCGGGGAACTCGGATGCCATAATATCTGTATATTTCAATACAATGGGTACATCATTTCTTATAATGTGCAAGTCTCCCTCTCCAGTCCCTGTTCCTTCCCAGTCATTCCCATTTGTCCGTTCTCCTCCCTCATGCTGACTGATACTGTTGCTCCCATTATAATTGATGATCCCTGATACATTATGATACAATGTTCACCATCCAAACTTGACCGTCTTGTAACTATTGGGAATTGGTGATAATTTCCTTTTTATCGAGGAAACAAGTTTTGTGTTCATGGGATTTTCAGACCAGATCATTCGCACATCCACTGTATTTAATGGTGATTCATCTCCCTCCTGTCGTTTTAATTGGACACCCCTTGGGACTAGGCCACACTCCCCGCATTTTTCGATGGCGCAACATTGCGGAACCACAGCACACACGTACGACAATACACACTAGCGCACTATGTGCGTTTTCATTGTGTTTTATCACTGATATATAATCTGGTGTTTTCATGCTCTGATTTTACACCAATGACGTCGTTAGACACCGCGGGCCCAATAGTTACTTTTCCCGGCAGGGAATTATAATAAACGACTCTGCGGTCTCTCACATTCAGCTTAGTTTCCATCAGCAATGCAGAACTATACTGCTATAAAGAGAGAATAGATCAGAAGGGGTTCAAGCAGGAACTACAACCTCCCAGCATCCCCTGCAGCTCCATAAAGTTAGGAACCTTTACTCAGTCTAGACAACTGTTTATCTTTTTTTGCGTGGGCTTCTGTTTGCCTGGGGTAACAGACGTAATACAGCGAATGTTTACGGACGACCGAGGTTCCTGTCTCCTGCAGAAGCAATTCCCTTTGGTGATCTAATTAGTCACTTTTAGAAGCTGAACTACAACTCCCAGAACCCTCAACAGAAAATGTTACCTTTCACAGGGCGATGCACACAGTAGGGGTTAATGTTTCTCTGCTGTAGAGAATTAGCCAGTGGGGAGCAGTGAGAATTGGTTTGGCAGTAAATGAAAGTCCATAACGTTTCATATAAAGGATGCTCCATAAATGGGACACGTCATCCACTTAGCAGAGAAATGTCCTCTAGACCTTTAATCTGGGGCACATGTCCAGGGTCTTAATAATGGTTCCAGATTGATGGTTTGTATGTTGACTTCACTGTTGGTGTCAGTGTGATTATGACCACTCAAGGTTCCTCAGGGCTAAATGGGAGGAAGCAGTGACTTTCTCCATACTGGGAACAAGGTGACATACAAATCATGGATCAGGCAGGCTGAGCTCTTCCTTCCCAGCTCGTACCAGTTCCTATAGGCCCATGAAACATCTATGGTCTTGTAGTATAGTACCATCTCTGGTGTGGGCTAGCAGTAGGACGATTTAACTCTCCCCAGCCATGGGCTAGCAGTAGGACACAGTCTCCCCAGGTGTGGGCTAGCAGTATGACACAGTCTCCCCAGCATGGGCTAGCAGTAGGACACAGTCTCCCCAGGTGTAGGCTAGCAGTAGGCACAGTCTCCCCAGGTGTGGGCTAGCAGTAGGACACAGTCTCCCCAGGCAGGGCTAGCTGTAGGCACAGTCTCCCCAGGCATGGGCTAGCAGTAGGACACAGTCTCCCCAGGTGTGGGCTAGCAGTAGGACCCAGTCTCCCCAGGTGTAGGCTAGCGTAGGACACAGTCTTCCCCAGGTGTGGGCTAGCAGTAGGACACAGTCTCCCCAGGTGTGGGCTAGCAGTAGGATGCAGTCTCCCCAGGTGTGGGCTAGCAGTAGGACACAGTCTCCCCAGGTGTGGGCTAGCAGTAGGACACAGTCTCCCCAGGTGTGGGCTAGCAGTAGGACACAGTCTCCCCAGGTCTGGGCTAGCAGTAGGACGCAGTCTCCCAGGTGTGGGGTGATATTGGTATTCTGTGTTTGATATTGGATATTCTGTGTTCGATATTGATATTCTGTGTGCAATATTGAATATCTTGGTTTTCGATATTGAATATTCTGTTGTTGAATATTGGAAATCTCTGTGTTCGTATTGAATATTCTGATGTTTTGGACCATAAATATTCTACGTTCATTTGAATCATTCTGTGTCGAAACGAAATATTCTGTTTTGATATGGATATCTCGTGTGCGATATTGAAAATTCGACGTTCGCTTAACTGAAATTCTCGGGTGCGTATTGGATATTCTGTGTTGATATTGGATTATTCTGGTGTTCGAATAATGAATAGGTCGTGTGCGATATTGAAATATTCTGTGTTCGTATTGAATATTTCTGTGTTCGTATTGAATGATTCGTGTGTTCAATATTGAATATTCTGTGTGCAATTGAAATTCTTGTTCGATTATTTAATAAATTCTTGTTTGATATTGAATTATTCTGTTGTTCAAATGGTGATATGAATATTCTGTGTTTTCGCTATGATTCGTGCGAATGATTTGTGTTTCGATATTGAATATTCTAGTGGTTTGATATTGGATATTCTGTAGGTTTGATATTGAATATTTTGGTCGTGTTCGAATTGAATATTCTGTGTTCGTATTGAATATTGTGTTGACATTAAATATTCTACGTGTTCGAGTATTGATATTATTCTGTGTTGGAACTGAATTCTTGTATTTGTATATAATTCTGTGTTCGCATTAATGATATTCTACGTTCGGAACTCTGACATATTCGTGTGTGCGATACTGATATTCTGTTGATTTGATATTGGATATTTCCGTGTTCTATGATTCGCATTGTTAACTGAATTCTGTGTGCGATATGGAATTTCTGTGTTTTGATATTGAATATTGTTCTAGATTCGTTGCGATATTGAATTCTGTGTTGCATAATTCTGTTGAGAGTATTGGTCATATATATTCTGTGTGCAAATATTGAATATTTTTTTTGTGTTTTCTGTGTTCGCTTTTTAAAATTTCTGTGTTCGAATTGAATATTCTGTGTTCAATATTGAATATTCTGTGCTGATATTGAATATTCTGTCTGTGTTCGATATTTAAAATTCTGTGTTCGAAATTGAATATTCTGTGTTCATATTGAATCTTCTGGTGTTTGATATTGAATATCGTGTTCGATATGGAATATTCTGTGTTGATATTGAAGATATTCTTTGTTCAATAGTGAATCTTTCTGTGTGCCAATATTGAATTATTCGTGTTTTCATATTTAAAATTCTGTGTTCGATATTGAATTCTGTGTTTTGATATAGAATTTTCAATGTTCGGGTCTCGAATTGTCAATTAAAACCCATAAATATGAGAATTTCCAAATATCTTTCTGGTTTTCACACAACAACTGTCTGAACCCATCCTAGGTACATGTGAAGTCATATCTTAAACATTATCTTTATATATGTGCAGCAGACTATACCGGTCACTTGAGGACAAGTACCATATAATTTTCCAAGCTGGTCAGGTTGTTTGTCTTTATCTTTAAGAGTGAGAAACACATGTTTATGTTTTCTAATACAGCCAGAAACTTCCACAACTTCCCCCAATCATTTCTACCCAAAGTCTCCTGTGAAATTAGTAGATCTTTACTACAGATCAGATTCTTCTCTGCTGTTACGTACTGAGCATGTCTTACTGAACCAGCTGGTTCTCAGGGAGAGGGGGGGAAAGGGTTGAAAAGTGAACAAATGGCTTAATTTAAACAGCTGTATCTCTGGTAGGTTTACTTTTTTTTTAAAAAGACAAGGGCGAAATCATTTTAATAAACAGTTCCACAGCTACAATTCAGAAAAATGTATTCGCAAGCCTGAACTACTATATATCTCCATTATGCTCTCCATCAGCTTTTCATGACACAAGATGCAATAATTCATTCACACAATCCTTTCATTCAAATAAATGTAATGCTGACAAGAAAGACTTTATGGCTAGGTTGTGGCCTTTTATAATGGAGAGTGTTATTGCTGGAATATCTGCTTTTTCAACACTTCCACGACACAAGCAATTGAATGGTTGGATTGGGATTTTTTGGATTATAGGTTCATAGGAGGAAGAAAATCTTTTGTCCAGTGAGCATTGAAAGTCGACAATAAATAAAGAGAAAGAGAAAACAAGGAGAAGGGATGAAATGGAAATAGGACAACCACCAACATGGTCACAACAGAGATTTGACCTTGAGGGACAAGGGGAATTCTAATATTTTTTATAGATTTCAGAATACTCCTCCCAACTGATCTTCCAGGTTATGGCAGTGAAAATCAACAGCATCCGTTTAGTTAGCCAAAGTTACCTTTCATGTCAACCCATGTTCTCCTACACACAATTAGGGAAGCAATATGACAGGCTCCCACCCATATGTATAAATATACGAGAAGGAATGTTTCTGTACATACAATAAGCTATACCTCATACAGTCTGACCTAAGGGAAACAATATGGCAGCTCCCCCCATATGTATAAAAAAAAGATACAGGAAGGAATGTTCTGTACATACAATAAGCTATACCACTCATACTGTACTGATTCTAAGGGAAACAATATGGCAGCCCACACCCATATGTATAAATATACAGTAGAAGGAATGTTCTGTACATACAATAAACATACCTATTCTGTACGTCTAAGGAAAACATATGGCAGCTCCACCCATTGTATAAATATCGAGAGAATTTTCTTACAATACATAAGCTTACCCCTCATACAGTACGACTAAGGAAACAATATGGCAGCTCCCACCCCCTATGTCTATACAATATAAATATAACAATATACAGAGAAGGAATGTTCTGTACTATCAATAAGCTATTATACCCTCATACTGTACGCTAAGGGAAACATATGGCAGCTCCCACCCATATGTATAAATATACATAGAAGGTATGTTCTGTACACACAATAACTATTAACCCTAATACGTTTACTGTCTAAGGGAAACAGTATGGCAGGCTCCCACCCATAGTATAAATATACAGAGAATTGGATTGTTATTTACAACACAATAAAGTCTATACCCTCATACTGTATGTCTAAGGGAAGGAAAACAATTATGGCAGCTTCCACCCATAGTTTATAAATATAAATCTACAGGAGAAAGGAATGTTTCTGTACACCACAATAAGCTATACACCCTCATACTGTACTGTTGTAAGGGAAACAAATGTCAGCTCCACCCTATATGTATAAATATAAATAATTATAAAACAGTGAGGAATGTTCTGTCACACCAATTAGCTATACCCTCATACTGAAACTGTCTAAGGGAAACAATATGCAGCAGCTCCCACCATATGTATTAATGATACAGAGAAGGAAGGTCTGTAACAACACACTAAGGGGCTATCCTCATACTGTTACTGTCTAAGGAAAACAATTAGGCAGCTCCCAAATATGTTTAACTATAAAATATACAGAGAATGAATGTTCTGTACATACAATAAGCTATAACCTCATACTGTACTGTCTAAGGGAACAATATGTCAGCCCCACCCATATGTATACAATATACAGAGGAAGAGGATGTTCTGTACACACAATAAGCTATCCTATACTGTACTGTTTAAGAGGAAAACCACTGATGGCAGCTCCCACCCATATGTATAATACATTAAGAGAAAGGATGATTCTGTACATACAATATAAGCTATAACCCTCATACTGTACTGTCCTAAGGGAAACAACCCCCTTTAGCAGCTCCCACCAAATGTATAAATATGCAGAGAGGAATGTTCTGTCACCACAATAAGCGATACCCTCACACTGTACTGCTCTAAGGGAAACAATTGGCAGACTCCCACCCATATAAGAGAAGGGATGTTCTGTAACACACACCTTAGGCAGTCTTAGAAGTTTTCACCCAAGAGTCAGTCCAAATAGTTTATTTTGTTTTCTGGGTGCTAGGGTGGGGCAGTGAGGGACTGGGGGACTGCTCATTAAGGACAAATCTGACCACTACCTAAGGGTATGATGAATGCTGAAAATCTTTGAACAGTGAAGACAGCTAGCTCCTACTTTCACTTTCCTGGACTTTTGGACACAAAGCACTGCAAGAGAACCCTAAGGAGCAGGGAGTAGGTAAGGATTTATTTTTTTAAACTACACGCTTGGGGCAGTAGTGTGATTTTAAGTTTTAGTTGGCGGTGGACATGCCTTTACACAGTGTGACATGGAATCAGTGATACCTATATAGGGGGATGGGGAAATAAATGTCCATATGAATGGGAGGATAAATAAGTGTTTCCTTGGATTGACATGACTAATGGTCTCATTGGAGGGTTAAATCAGTTCCTCTCCTTAAGTCCCTTTTCTCTCTGCTCTCTCTGAGAGCCGGTGGCATATAACCAGGCCGTCCGCTGTCACTAGGATAAAGCGGGCCAAGTGGCGGAGGAGGCCTGGGGCCTGATGAGACTGTAAGGTTCACCAGCATCGTTTATTCAGCCCAGATGCTCCTCTGCCTGAAAGGAAACATCAGCTTCCAACAAGGCGAGAAATTCCTTCCCGCGCCCAAGAGTCAGATCAGATCAGGGAGCTTCACCCCACTGACAGCTCCACCGCCGTTTGGGGCTTCTGATCTCTAATCAGCATCGGTTAAGCGGAGGGACCCTGGCGTGCCGCTGGATTCGATGATTGGTGGGATCTGGGATACATTGTGTCTGATTGTACCAGTGCCAGACGAAGACAGTGATTCTGGGAAAAGGAAGCCCCAATGAATTCCCATCAGAGTGATAAATAACCTTACAAATACATATATCAGTGAGGTGAACCTTAAACTACAATTCTGCTTTAAAAGGGAATCTCCACTGAAAAAATAAAGTTTGGCCATTTAGTGGTATTTGAAGAATGGGCGGTATAGAAGCTGTGTCTTACTACCCGTTCTTCATAAAACCATCAGGAGCCGGGAGAGAAGGTAGGTACTTCCCGATGGCAAGCTCCTCTGCCACGTAGACTGACAGGCTCTGTATTCTATGCGCATGGTGCAAGGAAGCGATCGATGGGGTAGTACCTTACAGTCTTTCCGGGCTCCTGCAGGTTTTATCGAGAACGGAGTGAATACGCAACAGATCCTTTACCTCCTGTTCTTCAATAAAACTGAATGGCCAACTTTATTTTTTTTTTTAGTGGAGATTCCCTTAGAGTATTTTTCATGTAACATGCATTCTAGAATGTTATCAGTTTTTCATCTGTGTAACTAAGCTCAAATAATTATTTAATATCTTCAGTAGCGCTTTACAATTCATGTATACATTCATCATCAGGCCCTGCCCCCGAAGAGCTTACAATCTAAGCACATTTGACACATACAACCTATCAGTATGTCTTTATGATTGGGGGGTAAACCGGCAGTGCCCGGAGGGAAACCCACGCAAGCCATGGGGAGATCAGACAAACTCCTTGCAGATGTGTCCAAGGGTGGAATCGAACTCAGGCGCTGCAAGGTATCAGTGCTAACCACTGAGCCACCGTACTGCCCATTCTGTAGCAATTAGTTTTAACAATTTATAAATATCATTGTTTTACACTTAAGCATTTTGTTACAGGGGTGTTGTATTATCGTATATGCACCTTTTTAATGGTACGTTTTTTCATGAATTTGCACTTAATACATTACCCCTACGTGGGCGATCGGTGAGACTGCTGATTGGTCCACGTGGAAGGAGGATGTTACGTCACTTGTCTAGTAATCACGTTGGAAAGTAGAAAGTTTACTTATGATTCAGGACCAAGTTGTCCGAAAGCGTCAATCAATTCTGCAATAAAATTTCACTTATTTGTGAGGATGAGAGCGTCCTGTCCTTTACTAACCATCTGCACCGTCCGTGATATACATCAATCGGGGTCCTGTTTCATTCTAACAACCCTCGTGTGAATATTCGTATTTCGTTTGGGCACCATTGTATTTAATTCCACCCCAAAAGTATAGGGATATTTTTTTTTACTACCCAACACATTATGGTAGTAAAAGAAAAATGACAGAAGAATGAAAAAGAGCAGTGAGGAAACGGATAGCAATGACCTCATACGCTCTCCACCAATCAAATCAGATATATCTGCTTATCCACAATTCTGACAAGTGTGCCCAATTTTTGTAGACTGAGTTATATTGCCATTTTTGTGCTGTTGACTTTTCCCCTTCTCATCTGTAACATTGGAGATAATTAATAACACACATAACATGGTACATTCTGTTGGATAAGCAAACCCAACATTTGCAGGGAGATTCAATAAAAGTTCTTATCGTTTAAAATGGAGCTAACTTGCCCCAACCAATCGATCTATTTAAACATTTGAAAGCTAACATCTATCTATGTGTTGGGGCAAAATTAGCACCATTTTAAACGATAAGAACTTTTATTGAATAACCCTATTGATTTTTAGTGTCTATGTTATAAAAGGGAAACTATGCTGAAAAATTGACTTTGCCTAATTGTATATAAAGAAACACATTCAGTAGTAGAGTTGGGAAAACTTCATAAAGTTGGTCCATTTTCGAACTTTCGAACTTCAGTAAAAGTTTGAAAGTTCGAATTCAGACCCATTAAGCGGGCAATTGTGGGTTTTGCGCAAGCTACATTAGAGTGTTACGGCCAATTGAGGGTTACCGAATGATACTTTGAGGGCTACGAAAGTAGAACCATAATTTCGAGGGTACTGAAAATGAACAATACTTTCGAGGGTTACCAAAAAATGGACATACTTTCAAGGGTTAGCGAACGATACATTTGAGGGTTACCAAAAACGATCCATACATTTTGAGGATTACCGAAAAGAACAACAATACTTTTGAGGGTTACCGAAACCGAAGGCTACATTTGAGGCTGGTGAATGATACATATCGGGTTAGCGAAAATGAAAGATTACTTTCGAGGGTTAGTGAACTATACATTCTAGGGTTAGCGAACTGCTGTAAATTCGATAGTTATCGAATTTTATAGATAATTATCGAAAATGCAGCCGCGAGTCCAGAAAACGAACTAGTTCGAACCGAACTCATAAGTTCTCTTGATAAGTAGCACTGCTGCATTACTGCATTCTTCAGTTCAGAACTTGTTTAACTCCCCCTCCCACTATTAACGACTCCTTTTGCCATCTTAATACGACTTTGTGTAAAGTCAAGCATGCTTAGTAAGCACTAGAGGCAGCACCGTGAAAGGGAATTTCCCACTAGCTGTTCACACATTCCAACTTCCAGTTACAGCTGAACTGGTAATAGTTTATGTAATAAGCACTTGATTGACAGCTGATTAGGGTCAAAACATCTGATTCAGTCACTAGTTTATACAAGGGATGTCTACAGGTTGCAAAGTTCAACTTCCCTTGAAGTCTCTTAGTTTATCAGCAGGGCTACTGCCTCTAAATCAGGTCCCTGTTTGTCATAATTTCCCAGCAGACATACATGATGAGAGAAGGATTAGGGATGCGCGCTTCATTTAGGTGCCAGAGAAACGTCTCTCCAACCAGAAAAATAATATCCGTGTGTGGAGCTTCCACTGTCCATTGACTCTCAGCTGTTCTCTGGTAATTATGTTTCCTTGGAAGGTGTTCAGATCTCGGCTTTCCGGCCTGCATTTTCAGCCCATTAAAACAACAACGTAAATTAAAAATGATGTGGCTTCTATGGACCATTTAATGTATTAACACACACACAGCCCGGCGTGAGAAGATTGGAGGAAGGATCCTTTTAGCGTATTAGAGATTATGGGCCATATTTTAGGAACACGCGGCAGAATACCATGAGGTAGTAAACTAAACCAACGTATTCGATGGAGATCGTAAATCTACTATCGTGTTTTCGTAGATTTACGATCGTTATCGGTAATTTACGTAAATTAACGAACTTTAATTTAAAATGATCAGAAATTAACAATCCTTTTAACGATCGTTAAACCGATCATTAAGGTGCAGTATAGCTAAAAAGTGATACCGCGCCTTTATGAATATGGCCCTATATGTGCAGATTTCTCGATGTGGGATCAGTGCAGAGTGTAGGAATAAAGACTGAGTGCGATTGGTCAAGGCAGGGCCGTCTCAGACTTTTGGCCACCTGGAAAAAAATTCCAAATGCTGCCCCATCCTGCGGCCCGCCGGAAGGGGTGTGGTTTATAATTGAAGTGGGTGATGCTTTGTCCAGAAGTGGGGTGTGGCTTGTCCAGAAGGAGGGGCTTTATACACATGACTGGTAAAATATGCTGACAATAACTGGTAAATGATGTATACAGTGACTGGTATTAGATGCCCACAGTGACTGGTTAATGATGCCCAACATTAATTTTTGATCTGCAGGGCTAACAAAACATAGATCAAATAATTGCTAGTCAGAAGGGAGGGAGGAAGTCCTAGCTTACATTCTGTTATTTTGGCTTCACTTGCTATTTAAAGTGACAGTAACTTCAGAAAAGATTGATTTTTACAAACAACTTTTTTGGGGGCACCCTGGCATCTGGGCCCAGGCATATAAAAAAAACTTGTGTGCCCCATTTTTTTTCTGGCATCAAAACTGCTGCCCTCCCTACAGGGTGCTGCTCTGTAATGAGAAGCGGCCCTGGTTAAAGGGTTATAAAGTGGGAAAATAGGAAGTTTATATGTAGCAGCTGTCATTGCGATTTACTAGTAGAAAGATCAGCTCCACACCCTGTGGCTTCATTCTTTGAGGTTAAAAGGGAATTGGAAAGAAAGATGCATTTAAAATATTAAGTCCTTGATTCCGATCCTATTTTCACGGATTATCGAACGTTCGAGGCTAACGAACAATAGCTGTGTTCGATATACATCGGAAAGTCCTGAAAGTACATTCCATTTTCGGATTTTTGAGAAATTCACGAGATCCGTAAATCAGTATGGTCAGTAAATTCTGGCATAGCAGTAGATGTGGTGTGGGGCCACTTCTGTTTAATCTGTTTATAAATGACTTAAGAAGGGGGTATTGAGAGCAAGGTCTCTGTGTTTGCTGATGACACTAAACTATGTAGGGCATTGATAATTACAGATTATGTGCCATTGTTGCAAATCAGACCTTCTCTAATGGAAAAAGATTTGGAGTTCTAGCAGATAACAGACTTGACAGACAGCCACAGCTAGAGCT
Organism: Hymenochirus boettgeri; assembly: GCA_019447015.1. Taxonomy (NCBI): domain Eukaryota; kingdom Metazoa; phylum Chordata; class Amphibia; order Anura; family Pipidae; genus Hymenochirus; species Hymenochirus boettgeri. Next base: position 15,415,399 of record CM033471.1, on the reverse strand, counting down.
AGCAAGATATTGTCTTGTATAAAGAGGGGAATAGATTCAAGAGAGAAATATTAGTCTCCATCTTTACAAACCACTGGTAAGGAGGTATATACTATGATGGGAAATCAAACCTCGAGTTCGAGTCGGATTTATGAGTTTTTAGAACTCTTCAGACTACGAACTTTGGGTTTTTCCGAACTCGCTGACATTTTTTCGCTAATTAGCGAAAATTCAAAGACCTGTAAGCGGATCTGTACTGTATGTAGGATTCTGACCATCGCCAGGCTGCTTTAAAGATGCAGAAATTTGGTTGGTGATGTTGGTGATTCACCAACATCGAAAGAATTGAGTTTTCTGCAAACCAATGATTCACATGTCTCATTCTTAAACCTCATAGATTTGGTGATTATGCAAATTAATAATACCGTGTGGTCATGTGAGAAAAGAGACCCCACAATTAAAGGACTAAATACTACTAAAAACTGCATTCCAAGATGTCTCTTTTATATACAAGATTCCAAAACTGCACTGAATATTCCAAATGAGGCCTTACCAGTAGAGATAGCCGAACGTACTAAAGTTCGGTTCATTTGAGAGGGTTTTCTAGTAAAATTTCTATAGTTGGAAAACGGACCCATTTAAGGGCATCACCACCGGTAAAATATTTTTTTCCCATTCAGTTTTATTGAAGAACAGGGGGTAAAGGAGCTGTGTCCACCTCCCGTTCTTTAATAAAACCTGCAGGAGCCAGAAGAGGAGGTTCAGAACTCAGAACCGACGAACTCTGTATTCTATGTTTAATGGGAAAAATAGTTCAAAAAAGTTCTGATAAAATGCAATGGGAACTTTCTGTAATGTCTTGTGACTTTGCAATGAACTTTTCTCTCATGACAATCAATCAGAAAGGGAAATTTGTGTTTCTCCCCTCTCTCTACACTCGTAGTCCATTTAGGACACATCTGGGTTTGTATGTATGTACAGGGAAGTGTGTGTGGATCTAAACACCTGTGTTGTGTAACAGATGCTCTATTTATGTGCTTTGGTGCATAAAGTAGGTTACAGTGTGATATTCAACCGAAACCACGGAGCTGGATTCCCTGCCAGGACTTTCCTTTGTTCGAACAGGTAGATGTAGAATCGTTCCCACTGGAAGTAGAGACTCCAGGCAATTCTACCCAGATCTGACGATCCGCCTGTAGGCAGCCACTGCCCTAAATTTGCTTTGATGAATAACCTTGTGTGTTTTCACCGAGGGAGCTGTCCAAGGTGCTGAAAATAACTGTAGTCATTTGCATGGAAAGAAACCACAAAACACGGGAGTATCGGTGTTTGTGTGAGACAGACATGATCAGCGTCTTCAGAACAAGCGCCATAGGTTCTGGTTCTTAGGGCCCCTTTTCTGTAAGTTTAAACCAGATACCTGTATTAAAGGGAATGTTCACCCTGGTCACATTGTCATTACCTGCCACCAACCCCAATTGATATACTTCACTTTATTACCCGCATTACTAACCAGATATATAAGGAAATTATTGGTCCCTCCCCCATGCAGTCAATCAAATCATGACAACTGATATCAACCACATGATTGACTGATGTTTTCACCTGCTGACTCCTCTGCACATGCTCAGCTTAAAAAGCTCATTGAGCAAGAGAAAAAGAAGGCACAGACCTTTGCGAAAATGGAAAATGACTTAAATAATTAAATATCTGGTTACAGATACATGATAAAACTGGTAAAATGAGCGAGTAAGGGCTGCGGGAGAGATAACTGACAAGTCACCAGTTTTTTGTTTTAAAGGGGAAGTCCACCCCAAATGAAAACTTACATACAGTAATCACCCAAAACGCTAAACGGTAATAGTTTTATAAATCTGAGAGGTGTAGGTCTAACCTGAAATCCGGCACAATGTCCTGTCTCCCCTGTTTTCTTCTTCCTGGTTCTTCAGGTTAGTAACTGTCAGTTATGGATTTGACAGTTGACATCACAGCCAATGACTGATGTTAAATCCCCTGTCTGCCTCTTCTGAGCATGCCCAGGCTCAGTACAGGCTCAGTACAGGTTTCTAAATTGCTCAGTTTCCATGAGGCATCCAGAAGCATAGCAGGCATACAGTAATGAATTCATAGGACAAACATGATATAGCAACATATTTAAAGAGGCCATTCTTTCTAAAAGATGTATTATGAGGGTGGAGTTTGTCCTTTAAGGGTGGACATATACTTTTCTAGAAAAAAGAGCAGTATTTTTTCATCCCAATGACCTTAACCTGCCCATTCAGCATTGTGTCTGTGTATAAATAAATGCAACCGAAATTCTGACTTCCTGTTTGCAGGACCCTAATAGAGACCGTTATGGTCTTGCCCTTGACCCAGCGCCTGGGTTGATTCAGTTGCTCATAAGATCTGAGCATGTGTGACCCACCAACAGCCAATCATAGAATTACTGTTAGGAACATTCCAAGGATGTGGTGCATCCTGGAAAAGAAGGAACGGGTTAGAACCTGAAATGTAGCTCACTAATGTCAACAGCAGGGAACAGCAAAGGGAATGAAATCAACTGATTTTTCAAAATGGGATGAGATATGTAGAATAACTAAGAAGTAGAGATGGAATGTGGTTTCGAATCGAATCTGAGGGTTTCGAAGTCCCAACGAAACTTTCGGAACTCCCAAATTTCACGGAACCCGGATTTTTAGAATTTTTGATTCTTATCGAAAGTAGAAACGATTTTCAAAACCGAAACTCGAATTGTCGAAATTCGAAAACGGAACGAAACTCAACCAGTTTTCGAACATCTCTACTAAGAAGGCCATCACACAAACGAACAATTTAACAATATTGATCATTTCCACTGAACTGTCCTTTAAGATGAGTTATCGCAACTTGAATTTCTGTGTTTTGCCAAATGTGATCAAAATCAAAGAATCATTCCCATTCCTAGGAAAGTTTATGGATTTGAACATGGAAAGGGGGAATTAGAATCATGGGAAGTTTGGTGCACTAGAAAAATAATTTTCTTTTTGTTGTCCAAGGGCCATATTTATAAACCCACGGCATTGCTTTTTAGCGATGCCGCGGATAGTTAATGTACGTTCGTCCGCGATCGTAAATGGGTATTCTATGGGGATCAAAATCTACAATTTCTTATCGTACATTTACTATCAGTATTGGTAATTTACGATCTTTATACGTAGATTTGCGATAATGATCGTAAATTAACGATTGTTTAAACCGATCGGAAATGAATGATCAGTTTAACAAACATTTTACCGATCGTTAAAGGTGCAGTATTGCTAATAAGAGATACCGCGCCTTTATTAAATACGTCCCAAACTATTAATCCCAACAGATCAATGTTATAAAAAAATATAAATAATAAGGTTAAAAAATGAATTGAATTTAGCTTATTAATGCTATCAGTTGAATCTTGCTATTTTATTTATTAAACTTTTTAGTTGTCCATTACTGGAACTATAAATTCTTCCTATCTATCACTGTCCCCATTTCTTTAGATATCCAGTCTGAAATATCTTACGTTTCAGCTGCAATCAAGTACCTTAGTATCATAAACCCTTGTTATGTGCAGTTTGGCTGTAGCTGGATGGAATGATTGATGATAGTGGTATGTGAACTGCATGTGGGAAATTCCCTTACCCATTGTTGCCTCAAGGGATTATGAGCATGCTTGACCTCACGAGAGTCAGATAGTCTACAGGGGGCTGGGGGACTGGGGGACTGAACTTGAGCAAAACAAGTACTGGATTGAAGTCATGCAGCAACACAAAGTGCCTGCTCTATCACATTTACAATCAGACATGATTTAAACCACAGAATGTTTTATTTTCTGCTGTCATTTCCACTGAAACAGGCAACGGAAAAAAAAATGCTGTGTATACAGCTGTGTAGACAATGCTTTGACGTCCGACATTGGTCATTCATTTCAGATATCAAGAAAAATAGATATCTCTTTCCAATTACCGGTAGAATTGAGTCTGGGAGACAGTGGGCTGTCCGAAATGTCTTCCGACTCTGAGATAAATCACAGCCTTGATGTTCAACACAGAGACAGAGAGATATGGCAGAGGGTTTATAACAAACTGTAAAGACTTATGAGGGTCCTGGAAATGAAAAACACATTTTTATATATTTTTTTCCAGCAGGGTAACAATTGCTACTAATGAACACCGGAGCTCTGGGGCCCTGGCTATAATCTCTGTTGAGGAATTTGTTTGTTGACCAATTTTCTGGATATGATGAAGTTGTAGAGTCCCCTATCCAGAGTCTCTACTGTCTGATCCCTGGAGAGAATCCTAAAGCATCTGCCAATATTCTTTGCCTCAACTGTTCTAACTCTTCCCTGAAGGCATCTCTCCTGCTGTGCGGATATTTCTGCACTGATTACACGGCGGAGGTTGACCTGCTTGTGTTAACTCCGCTCTTGCTGGTTTCTTCCAGCAAGAAAAGCCGAACAACAGAAAAGGATGTTAAATAATGTATAATACCCATAATAATTTATTACTGCAAGTCTTGCAATTTCTTTTTACTTTCAGGCCTCCTCCTCTTAGCATAAGGAAATACACTGAGCATGCCGAGAAGCGTACTGACGCCCAGAAAGGCACCCTCCCCCCCCCCCCCCGTTCCCCCGGCCGTCATGTCAGTGTGCGACCTGATGAGCCTCTATTTCTTCTCTCCGTCTCTGTTCCCGATAATGTTTTATTTGTATTGTTAGTGTTATCTTGTGTGTCAACACATCTTTGTTGTGTTTCTTTTATTTGCTGTATTATCTAGATTTTATGTGTATCTTTGAGGAACTAGACGCTGAGTCTGTGCTATTTTAAATGGTCCGGTGGTGTATGTTGTGTACAGGACGTTTTAAGCGATTATTTAAATTCTGGCGAATATTGTGCGCGCTCACTGAAAGTTTCTGTTAATGTAAGGTCCTTACATTGTGAGGCGTGTTCGCTGTTGTTTCCATAGTGTTGGTCCAAACACATCGTGATTATCGCTGGACTATCGTAGATTTTTGTAGGTGTGCTGTTAATGAGCGTGGAATAATTAATGGTTGATGCTAAACGGAACTTATGTGCCACGATATGGTTATGCTGTCTTTATTACTCACACGCTTTTGTACTTTAATGTCTCTGTGTATTCTTTGTCTATCACGACGTGTTAAGTTAGTTTTATTTTTTTTTTGTAGTGGTTTTCAGTGTATGCTGCGATGTAATGTGACACAGGTGATAAGTTTTGGTCTAGTTTGTTTTTGTAATTTATCAATCCAACTGAAGGGAGTTGATTTTTCATATGGTCTTGTCAATGATTATCCTTTTAACTCTGTAAAGTCCCTTTGTTTTTGATGATAAGAACTTATATGTTTATTTAGACCTGGATTTGTATCTATTGTGAGTGATGATTGATGCCTTGTCACACAGTTCGGACATCCTTAGTAGCACGCCTACAATAGCGCATTTGTGACTCCAGTATTTTGACCGCCTGAAGTATTGTTGACTATTAGGTAATCAGTTGTTCTTGTTGTGTGCTAGGTATGATTGATGCGTGAATGGTGTCGCGGTGTATTGTTGATACCGGTTTCTTTATGGTTGTTTTTGTGTTGATTGAGTTGTCAGCGTCGAAGTAAGTAACAGCCAGACATCGAACGCTTTGTGCCCCCAGTTTATTTATGAGGAACCAGGAGACCAGCATTTCACGCGTTTGCTAAATATCATTTTAATATGCCACATGTTATGAGAAAGTGAAGCCATTATCCCCCCCGAGTGGCAAAAACGTACCACACTTTTTAACGAGGTTCGATAGACGCAGGAAAATAATTGAGATCCATTTCTAACAGAGAGCCCAGATGTGGCAGATGCGGCGTGGATCCGCGGGTCCCGGGGTTTTTTTTTTTTCAAACTCAGTACAAGAGCGGAGCGAGTCTGGGGTTTGTGTTTTAATTGGTGAACAGCAAACGCCAGTAAACAGCACACGGGCGAAGGCGTGTCAGAGAAGAAACGAAAAAAGTTCAAATGTACACTTGCGGGCCTGTCTGGGAAAGTTCTTTTTCGTTGGTTTGAACCTTTGTAGTGTTGGATCTTGTTACCATATAGTCTATAATTTGATTGTTATTTTGATTATAGTTTACTTAAATCCGCTTCGTCCGCACAAAGACTATCTCAAGATTTAGAGGTGTTGGACAGCAATTATGTTGTAGTTTGAAGCACTAGTGTGTTGTTTATATGTATATGTTTTTTGTTGTTTGTGTTGTGTGTGTTTGAGGGCTCATGGTTGCTATGTGGCAGAGTTTCGCGTATGGTGTTGTTGCTGTCACTAATGGTATGTCCAGTCAGAATATACTTATTGCGACCTGTTCCTGTTTTACTTGTTTGTGTTGTGACACGCTTGGCCGTCAGCATATGATAGAATGTGTTGGCTGTTTGTAGGTGTAGGGGCGTGTCGTAAAGGTTTTTGTTTTGTTTTATGTATTTGTTTTTGTTAATTGCGATGTTTGTTGTTTTATTGGGATTCGTATTGTGGGTGAATGATTTTTTATGAAAAGGGTATCAGAGTTATAATTCCTGTCAGCCAGTAGTTGAAGGTGCCGTGAAGCAAATAATGCCGCATGCCGCCTAACTGGTACGATGTGGCCCTTGCGACTAGATAATATATAAAACATCGTTATAGATAGAGGGATTTAATCGGTTTTTTTTTTTCTTCTTCATTTAGAACTATAAAACTTCAGTTTAAAGTTTGAAAACCGTCACTTTGTAAAGTTCAATTATTTGGCACATAATTAATTTTAATACAATATATGAAAATGTTATGTGATATATAATTTACAGTTTTAAGTTATAGCTAATTTTTGTGATTTTTTGAGTTACAATTGTGTAATCAGATGTCCCCCCTGCCAAGTGCACATCTTTTACTGTACCAGATTCTTGTTACCTTTCTGTGGAATGACTTTCTACTGAAAACATATAAATTCTCCTTTTTCTTTTCTATTTGTGCCATTGGCCAACCATGGACGTTGTATGGTGTGGGTTGTTTGGGTTTTTTAGTTCCAAAACTTGTGTGTGTTGATTAGCTTCGATTATTGTTTTTTATTTTGTTATTGTAATTTTTTGCTGGTATATAATTCTCAATGGTTGTTTTTTACTAATTCCCAATCTTAATTGGATTAATTTGGTGTGTTGGTATGAATGTTCCCATCATTGTTTGAGATGATGTATTGTTTGTTGGGTTTTTTGAATTTAAGGTGTTTTATAGTGTGTATATGATATTATACGGTATTGTTAGTGACTGTTACATGATGTTTAGGAATGGTTGATATGTTATGAATGAAACGAGGATTAGAATTCATTAATGGATTTGGAATTATATAATTCCTGATTTTGGGATCCGCTTTGAGAATATCTTTTTCAGCAGCCATTTTGTTGCATGGCGTGAGTTATGGTTTATTTTGGTTTTTGGGGATGTAGAAATGTACAGATCTATGTGCTGTGGGATTGATTTATTTATGATATTTTCTGCACATAACGGTTTCACTGAAAGGTGTTGAATAATAGTTATTCAGTCTGTGACATGATACAAATGTTACAAAACATTCTGTAAATAACAATTCATATTTATTTTTTTCCTGTGCTGAATCTTGTATATGTTTTGTTTTGTTCACTTGTTTTATATGTCTTTTTTTTTTCAGACACTTTAATATCAATAGCTATAAGAAACTTGATTCATTTCACGATTGTAAATAGTTCCCAGTTCAGCCATTAGGGGTGTGAGATCATTTTGGTCATTAAAATTCTTAGTATGAGATTATTGCTTAGATTTGCTTGGTTGCAGAATCAGATGGTGATAGAATTGGCTTAGCAAGGGATGCTCGAGTAGTGCACACCACGCTAAGATTTTGGGGTGTCATCTCACATATGTTGAAACAACATAAGTCAGAGTTTATATGTGGTGTGAGTCTGTAACGTATTGTGTTCTGGTAGTTTTGTACGGGTCTCCTATTGGTTGGCACTACAATTCCCAAGTATCCCCTAACGCTGCAGCAGCTAATTACAATGTAGATTGCCCTGTGCGGATATAACTGTCAACACCTACTCTGTGTTATCTGTATGTCGTCCACGAGAGATGGCTAACGAGGCATTGTATTTTATATATGTAAGTCTTCAATTAGTTTCGGAAATAATATATTTACCTCTGTTTTTTTTGTGAGTAGGAATCTATGTATTCATTTTTACTTATTCTAGTAGCTTCAGTTGTCACTCCGTCACCTGTTTTCTGTTTTTTTTGTTCAACAGTGGATGATTACCAATTTTAATTTGTTGTTGTAGTGCTTTCGTCCATATTTGAAGCCAATGAGCATGTCTGAGCACTGGTTAGAGGGGGGTGGGGGTAGGAGGGGCTTGGATTTAGATAAAACCAATGTATCTTTGATTAGCAATTACTTAGAAGGGCAAGCGGTAGTATATATATAAATTTGTAATCAGATGGTTCTTATAAAAACGAAGAAATGTGTCTTACACTAACATTATCCTTTATAGGACCCCATATCTATTCGAAAGGAAGTTGTGGTTGTGGGGGAGTTTTTTATGAAAAACACTACATAGCTCTTTTGTTTTAATTGTAATATTTGTTTATACTGAATACGATTTAGATAAATCTTTGTGTCCGTAATATGTCAAAGAGCCATTCATGGTTTTATTCTTCTTTTATAGGGGAGATTGAACGCTGTCCTTAATCAAGTACCATTATTCCTCAGCCTCGATTCCCAAAAACCTTACATTACATACATACCACAAGACCATACCCCGGCAAGCGAATGGCACGCTCTACTGAGTAACACAACTGGGGTTTTTCTAATATATGGGGAACTAAAGCATCCTCCAGACACATTGTCCCAATAGATAGAGCACATTCACAAAGTTACAAAAAGCTGTGTTTCACCTCTTCCTTTGCTGTGGCTGCAGGACTAGTGTGCCCAAAATCCACCTTAGCTGGGTGCACCTACCTAAGTGTATGCAGTACACCTCACAAAGTGCAACCTTACTTCCTAGAAGCTAAGATCAAGTTACAGCTCAGAGGTCACCCCTACCTTTGACCAGAACAGTCAAAAAAGAATCTGACAGCCAATCATGTTACAGCTCAGAGGTCATCCCTCCCTCTGAACAGAACAAAAAAACACAAAGTAATCTTTGCAGTTTTATTATTAGCTAGCATGTTGTAAGAAACAAAATGTTAACAGTTTAATTAAATGGGGAATTGAACCTCAACCTCATGTACTCTGTCTTGCTAAGAGCAAAGCTTTTCTAACGCTATATTCATATTTTTCTTTACAAAAGTCTAGTTCTCCTTTTAAAGGGAGATTGGGTAATAGAAAACATATCCAGATGGTGATGCGAAAACCCCCTAAATATATATAAATCCCATAACTTTAAAAAATATTTTTTCTGTAAGTTTCGTTTATATATTTTTTCTACAGAAGCTTTAGTTTTCCTTTAAATGAAAGATCACTGGATATTGGGTATTTTGACTTTAAACGTTGCCGTTTCAATCCTTCGAAATAACTTGTGAGAGTCAATAAGACAGGGCTTTTTTTATAGTGGCTTCAACATCCTTGGATTACATCAGTTATCAAATGGCCAGAAATTGTAACTGCTTTGTCCGAGTGCCAATTCCATTTTGTCGCTCGGTCCATTTTGTGACTCTGCTGTAAACAATGGTTTATGTCCTGTACAAACATTTCCCTGCTGTCCAAATGGGTCCGGTAAATAGAACCAGATTTAGGGAGGAGGCCAATCTCACCGGTTCACTGTGTGGTTTACAGTGATTTATCCAAACAGACATAAGAAGATGCTATTTCTGTGCAGAATCTTCCAAATGTATGCAGTGTGAAATCGAAGATTATTTGGGATTTTCAGTATGTCTATAGATGATCTGACTTAAAGGGACCATTAAATCCCTGTTGTCTCCGCTTACGTACTTGCACACCTAGCTATGAGTGTGCAGAGACAATTCCATATTTTACCTTATTTTTTGTAATAATATTTTTGCCCGTGCCAGTCTGTGGTATATACTGTGTGTGTGCTAAACTTTACTTTTTAGGCTTTACATTATATTGTACCAAGTTGGGCGTTGAAGACACATTTTTATTGCGAAGGGCAGGGAAGAAAATTTCGATGCAAAGTGACACTCACCATGTAAATGAACACAACGCAGTTGCAGTACAAATTAAAGACCATGCCACCCTTAAAACAATAACTGGTGACTTGTCAGTTATCTTCCCGCAACCCCAACTGATTTTTTCCCAGTTTTACATGTATTTGTAACCAGAGTACATTACAAGTTCTATTTCTTTCTTGTAAAGGTATCTGTCTCCTCACTCAAATGAGCTTTTTATGAGATGTGCAAACGAGGCAGAAGTAAAACAGCGTCAATCATTGGTTGTGATGTCAGCAGTCACAGCCTTGATTGACAGCATAAGGGAGGGACCAGTTTACTCTGCCAGAATGGGGACAAAATTATCCATAAATATCTGGTTAGTATGCGGGTAATAAAGTGCTGAATATATCAGTGGGATTGGGGGCAGTAAGGTAACTGACATTTACCATTTTTTTTGTTTTAAGGTTAGACACGTCCATAAATTATTCTAAATTGGGATGTAGCCTTTCTGTCGGTGGAGAGTTGACCAACGGTATAAATGGTACATGATTACCTGTCATCTATATTTTATTGATGACCAATTCATATTAATAACAGATTAAAATGTATCCACGTATGTGGTCATAGAGCCTAACGATACATTGTTTCTTTAGTTGTTTCTGGTCTACAAACTGCGTTGGTCCTTTTACAGACCCAAGAATATAAAGAGATTGAATGGGCATGTTGTGTTTGCACTTATTATCAGCGCATCACAGGTTGAGATTAATAGGCTGGGATTATATAAAACTTGTATGATTCCACGAAAAATAGGAATTTATATGTTGCCAAGCAACAGCACATTCATTCGTTTTGCGAGAAACGTTACATCATTTAGAAACGCGTGGCTCTTGGTTTAAGCCAAACGAAAGAAAGACTTAGTACACTAGACATTAGTCTTAATCAGGTTTAAGGAGATTACAGAAACCGTTAATAAAGAACAAGTAATGGGAAAAAATATTTTAAAAGGAAGTCGTCCATCATTAAAATAGCATAAAATGAACAATTCCATTAATGTATTGCCCAGGAGGATAAGGAGCTATTGTCCTACCTCTTATTCTTCAATTAAATTGAGCAGGGGCCCGGGACGAAGATAAATATATTTACCTTTAGCGCCAATCCACCGCAGCAGAGATGAAAATCCCGACCGCTTCTTGGTTCTAATCCTCTAGCGTGCATGCGCCATAATGCGCTATAGAGGATTAGAACCAGGAAGCGGTCGGAGATTTTCATATCTCCGGTGATGGATTTTCCCTGTCTCCTGCTCAATTGATTGAAGAACGGAGTGGATTTAACATTAAAAACGCATTGCGTTTTGTGGGGAAAAAAAATGGTGCACACAAAACAGGACGCGTATCCCTAAGACATAGCTCTCTTAACTCACAGGTTTCAATACATTAAAGGATAGTTCACTTTTCGATAAAAGTGAGTACCGTTTATTCAAGTGACGTTTGTAATTTAGTACAGTATGTTTATTTTCCAATTATCAAATGTATTTTATTGTTAAACGCAGCACTGAAAATGCACAACGTTGCTAAAGTCCTGTTGTGAAATCTGTGCTCACTCTACCAGAGTCATACTGAAATCAGAATAAACAGTTATTATCATCATTACCCAATATTCTAGAATATTCCAGCTAGAAGCTGTAGTAATAGTCAGCACTAGTGGTGGCCAGTTTGCGGATCCGAACCCGAATCTGCGGCGAATATACCTCGCAAACGGTGCATATCCGAACTTTCCGTACCGTGTTTTGAAAATTTTCGAAATTACGAGGATTCTCATATTTTCGAAAACGCAAGGCAAAACGTATTTTCAATAAATTCCAAAATTACGAGGATCTGTTATTTTTCGAAAATGGGCGAAAAAAACGATTTTTCGAAAATGATGAGGACCCATTAAAAATGAAAAATCCTCGAAAATACGAGAAATCATCGTAATTTCTAAAATTTTAGAAAATACGTATTTGTCCCGCATTTCGAAAATACGTAATATCCTCGCAATTTCGAAATTTTCGAAAATACGTATTTTCGAAAATTTTGAAATTACGAGGATATTCTCGTATTTCGAGGATTTTTCATTTTAATGGGTCCGCTCGCGGATTTTCGAATTTTCGAATTTTTTCAAAATTCATTTTCTAATGATCGAGTCTCACATGTAAAGCATAGGGAGAATGCTCGGGACTGCAGGATTAAGTGAGCAATTATAGCGCTATCATTATCATCAATAAAATAAATTGTTAATTGGTGAGTTCATAATAAATAGGTCAACAAGATATATAACAAATACATAAACAACAAAAAGGAGACAAGAACCGAGTTTTAGCCGTTTTTTTTTTTCAACAGAAAACATAATACAACGGCAACGTCTATTAAATCCGTGCCGTTTATGTGTTCCGTGTTTTCTGTTACCTCTGGCAGCTTACAAACAGTTATAATCCACCCTGAAAATCTTATAAAGTAAAATTAATAATCCGCATCTTTCCTTTCCCCAGGTCCCTCACCTAGTCTGGTTTAATGCGGATTTATTTAAAGACGGTAATTCAACAGTAATTAACAGGGTCCTTTTTGCCACGATTTTGAACAGGAAGGCGATGATAATTCCAAACATTTCATTTCTGTATTTTATTTTAAGATAACATTTTAACAATAGCTATTTCATCCTGTGAACTCCTACATTAAAGGTGCATTATCTTCCCCATTTCATAATCCTGTTTCCTTTCCATTAAGGCTCAGATCCAATGATCTCATTTATATTTTATTTATTCCGCACACCATGAATGGAATGTTTTCGCTGGGACTGCAGTATTGCTTCAGTCCCCTATTTATTCCTGTAAGAATCTCCGTGGATGGATATTTTAAAGTAGGGGAATGGGGATTCACTGTTACTAATGTACAAATGAATCATGTTAAACTAATGACATAGCTAACACCGATTGATAACTGATGACATTGCTCAACACTGATTATAATGATGACATAGCTAAACACTGTTAATGATGACATAGCTAAACATGTTATATCTGAGAACATAGCTAAACACTGATTAAACTGATGACAAGCTAAACACGATTATAACTGATGACATCGCTAACACGATAAACTGATGACATAGCTACATGATAGATGACATAACTAAACACTGATTATACTGAGACATAGCTAAACACTGATTATAACTGATGACATAGCTAAGCACCGATTATAACTGTGACATGGCTCACCTGATTATAACTGATGACATAGCTAAACACTGATTAACTGATGACATGCTAAACACTGATTTAACTGATGACATAGCTAAGCACCGATTAAACTGATGACATAGCTAAACACGGATATAACTGATGACATAACTAACACTGATTATAACTGATGGACATAGCTAAACACTGATTATAACTGATGACATACTAGCACCGATTATTTAACTGATGACATGACTCAACACTGATATAACTGATGACATAGCTAAACACTGATTATAACTGAGACATAGACTAAACACTGATTATAACCGATGACAAAGCTAAACACTGATTATAACTGATGACACAGCTAAACACTGATTTATAACTGATGACATAGCTACTAAACACTGATTATAACTGAGAACACTACTAAACATGATTATAAACTGATGACATAGCTAAACACTGATTATAACTGATGGACAATAAGCTAACACTGATTATAACTGATGACATACTAACACTGATTATAACATGACATGCGTAAACATGATTATAACTGATGACATAGCTAAGCACCGATTATAACTGATGACATTAGCTAAACACGATTATAACTGATGACATAACTAAACACTGATTATAACTGATGACATAGCTAACACTGATTATAAACCTGATGACATAGCAAACACTGATATAACTGATGACATAGCTAAACACTGAATTTAATAATGATGAACCATAGCTAAACACTGATTATAACCGATGACATAGCTAAAACACTGATTATAACTGATGACATAGCTAAACACTGATTATAACTGATGACATACTAGCTAAACACTGATTATAACTGATGACATAGCTAAACCATGATTATAAACTGATGACATAGCTAAACACTGATTAAAACTGATGACTAGAGCTAAACAACTGATTATTAAACTGATGACATAGCTAACACTGAGTATCAACTGATGACATAGCTAAACACTGTATTATAAATCTGATGACATAGCTAACACCGATATTATAACTGATGACATAGCTAAACACTGATTATAACTGATGAATAGCTAAACCATGATTGATTAAACTGATGACATAGCTAAAACAATGATTATAACTGATGACATAGCTAAACACTGATTATAACGGATGACTAGCTAAACACTGATTATAACTGATGACATAGCTAAACACTGATTATAACCGATGACATAGCTAAAACATGATTATACCTGATGACATAGCTAAACACTGATTATAACGATGACATAGCTAAAAACACTGATTTAACACTGATGGAAATAGCTAAACACTGATTATAACTGAACATAGCCTAAACACTGATTATACGATGACATAGCTAAACCTGATTATAACTGATGACATAGCTAACACTGATATAACACTAGAACGTTAACTGATGACATAGTACTGATACTGTGACATAGTAACAGTTATGATGACATGCATCACGTTATGAAAGTAATAGATGTTATGTCACTGAGGGTTACAGGGCGGGAACTCTGGATGCCATAATATCTGTATATTTCAATACAATGGGTAAATCATTTCTATAATGTGCAAGTCTCCCTCTCCAGTCCCTGTTCCTTCCCAGTTTCCCATTTGTCCGTTCTCCTCCCTCATGCATGACTGATACTGTTGCTCCCATTATAATTGATGATCCTGATAACATTATGATACAATGTTCACCATCCAAACTTGACCGTCTGTAACTATTGGGAATTGGTGATAAATTTCCTTTTATATCGAGGAAAACAAAGTTTTGTTCATGGGATTTTCAGACCAGATCATTCGCACATCCCACTGTATTTAATGGTGATTCATCTCCCTCCTGTCGTTTTATTGGACACCCTTGGGACTAGGCCACACTACCGCATTTTCGATGGCGCAACAGTGCGGAACCACAGCACACACGTACGACAATACACACTAGCGCACTATGTGCGTTTTCATTGTGTTTATCACTGATAATAACTGGTGTTTTCATGCTCTTGATTTTAAAACCAATGACGTCGTTAGACACCGCGGGCCCAATAGTTACAGTTCCCGGCAGGGAATAAATAAAACACTCTGCGGTCTCACATTCAGTTAATGTTCCATCAGCATGCAGAACTATACTGCTATAAAGGGAGAAATAGATCAGGAAGGGGTTCAAGAAGGAAACTACAACTCCCGCATCCCCTGCAGCTCCATAAAGTTAGGAACCTTTCAGTCTAGACAACTGTTTATCTTTTTTTTGCGTGGGCTTCTGTTTGCCTGGGGTAAACAGACGTAATACAGCGAATGTTTACGGACGACCGAGGTTCCTGTCTCCTGCGAGAAGCATTCCTTTGGGTGATCTAATTAGTCACTTTTAGAAGCTGAACTACAACTCCCAGAAACCCTCAACAGAAAATGTACCTTTCACAGGGCGATGCACACAGTAGGGGTTAAGTTTCTCTGCTGTAGAGAATTAGCCAGTGGGGAGCAGTGAGAATTGGTTGTGGCAGAATAAATGAAAGTCCATAACGTTTCATAAAGGATGCTCCATAAATGGGACACGTCATCCACTTAGCAGAAATGTCCTCTAGACCTTTAAATCTGGGGCACATGTCCAGGGTCTTAATAATGGTTCCAGATTGATGGTTTGTATTGACTTCACTGTTGGTGTCAGTGCTGGATTATGACCACTCAAGGTTCCTCAGGGCTAAATGGGGAGAAGCAGTGACTTCTCCATACTGGGAACAAGGTGCATACAATCATGGATCAGGCAGGCTGAGCTCTTCCTTCCCAGCTCGTACGTTCACTAGAGGCCCATGAAACATCTATGGTCTTGTAGTATTAGTCATCTCTGGTGTGGGCTAGCAGTAGGACGATTTAACTCTCCCCAGCCATGGGCTAGCAGTAGGACACAGTCTCCCCAGGTGTGGGCTAGCAGTAGGACACAGTCTCCCCAGGCATGGGCTAGCAGTAGGACACAGTCTCCCCAGGTGTAGGCTAGCAGTAGGACCACAGTCTTCCCCAGGTGTGGGCTAGAGTAGGGACACAGTCTCCCAGGCATGGCTAGCTGTAGGACACAGTTCCCCAGGCATGGGTAGCAGTATGACACAGTCTCCCCAGGTGTGGGCTGCAGTAGGACACAGTTTCCCCAGGTGTAGGCTAGCAGTAGGACACAGTTCTCCCCAGGTGGTGTGGGCTAGCAGTAGGACACAGTCTCCCCAGGTGTGGGTAGCAGTAGGATGCACGTCTCCCAGGTTGGGGCTAGCAGTTAGGACGCAGAGTCTCCCCAGGTGTGGGTAGCAGTAGGACCCAGTCTCCCCGGTGTGGGCTAGCAGTAGGACACAGTCTCCCCAGGTTGGGCTAGCAGTAGGACGCAGTCTCCCCAGGTGTGGGCTAGCAGTAGGAGAGTTCCCAGGTGTGGTAGAAGCGTAGGCAGAGTCTCCAGTGTGGGCTAGCGGGAGTGTGGGCTAGCGTAGGACACAGTCCCCAGGTGTGGCTAGCAGTAGGACACGATCCCCAGTGTGGGCTGAGACACAGTCTCCCCAGGTGTGGGTAGCAGTAGGACACAGTCTCCCCAGGTGTGGGCTAGCAGTAGGGATGCAGTCTCTCCCCAGGTGTGGGCTAGCAGTAGGACACGTCTCCCAGGTGTGGGCTAGCAGTAGGTCACAGTCTCCCCAGTGTGGGCTAGCAGTAGGAGACAGTCTCCCAGGTGTTGGGCTAGCAGTAGGACGCAGTTCCCCAGGTGTGGGCTAGCAGTAGGACACAGTCCTCCCCGCAGGTGGGCTAGCAAAAGAAGCAATCTTTTCTGGCTAGCACAAGGTTGATTGGTCTCTGGGCATTACCAAATCCCATGTGTGTCACATATCTTATTTGCCGACTTACATTCTGACTCTCACTGCCTACGTTGGGGAATTTTCCCTTCCTCTATTCTGGAGTGCATTTAAAGGTTAATTTCCTGGCGTTCGAACCACGACACTGTTATAAACCAAGCATCATTAGACACAGTGTAGAAAGTGTTAAACATTCCTTGTACCCAATACAGACTGCGAATGGCACCCGTGCCAGCGACACTCTGCGTGGGGTTAATTCACCCTGAAGGCTATAAGGTTGTTGTGCCAGTTATTTTGTTTGTTCACTGGCGTGGATAGCGGCTATTCCCACCAAGGGCGATGACATTATAAGTAAAATACAAAGCACTTGCCTTGTTCAAAAACCTGTGATCCATCCAATGGTGCTGCCATACCACACTCCTATCCTGATAGAGATATCATTAGAAAGGTTTTCCTCCGGCCAAGTTTTTTTTTCTTGGCTGCCAGAATCAACTTTAAGTAGAATGAAATGTGAAATATGAATGAATCCTAGCGTGTGGGTTCACTTCCGGAATCAGCAAAATTGGTGTAGAAACTTAATTGGTTTCTGATATCAACTTAGTACGGCCCCTTTTGTTGGTCACTGAAAATCTGCAATGCTCGGTGAGATCTCTAGCACTGGTCTCCCTAAATCTCTAACAAATGAAATACGAGCCTGTACACACGCTAGATTATTAAATGAATCTGTTGACTGGCTGCTTCAGATGACAATTATGTAAGATGTATAGAGGCCTCTAGCCAGAGATATCAATTAACTAAGGATGACCTTTTCCTGGCCCTTCATTAGTAACTTCAGGATCTGCCCCCCATTTCCTGGAATAGTTTTTTCCCGTTGTGTGTGTGAAACCTTTTGCTGTTGCTAAGTCTCATCCAAACTGCACAATGATCTTATTCCAGCCCAATCTTGTTTGTTGAATGAGACAAATAGAAATATAAGCAAGCGGGGGGAGTATCTCTAAAAGAAAGAAATGCGACTATAGCATCAGACAGCAGAGATCTCCAACCAATAAGGATTCAGGCTGGGTATACGAGTAGTATTTAATAATATTTATCAATCATTTATTTCTACTTCTCTGCTCTCTCCCTGCAAGGAAAGCGGTAATGATCCGATTTCCAATCGCAGACATAGAACATCTTACTTAAATATGGCTAATTGTTATTTACAGGCCCCAGGATCATATTTACATGGTATATAGTCAACACAGACAGACAAGGGGGAACGGAGACAATAGACTGATGGCCAAAGGAAATAGAGACAGACGGGGAAATAGAATAGACAGACTGACTAATGGGGGGAAATAGAGAACAGACAGACATAAAGGGAGGAATAAGAGACATACAGGGGAAATAGACTGATTGACATACAGGGGAAATAGATTGACATGGGGAAATAGAAAGGCAGACATACAATGGGAAATAGACTGACAGACATACAGGGGAAATAGACAGATAGACATACAGGGGAAATAGACAGATATACAGGAGAAATAGAAACAAGGCATACAGGGGCATACAGTGAAATAGACAGACAGATATACAGGGGAAATAGAGACAGACAGGACATGCAGGGGAATATAGACAGAACAGACTGACATACCAGGGGAAAAAGATGAAAAAAAAAATAGACAGAAATACATACCGGGAAATAGACAGACAGACATACAGGGGAAAAGGTGAAATAGACAGAACAGACAATAACGGGGAATATAGTGGAAATAGGACAGAGATACAGGGGAAATGCACAATGGGAAATAGACAGAGAGACATACAGGGGGAGGAAAAGGAAAGGGAAATATGGCCGCCGACAGACATACAGGGGAAATAGACAGACAGACAGACATACATACAGGGGAAATAGACAGACATAGAATGGGAAATAGACAGACAGCTATACAGGGTAAATAGACAGACTGACATACAAGGGGAAATAGACAGACAGACAGACAGGAGAAATAGACAGATAGATATACAGGGGAAATAGAGACAGACAGACATACAGGGGAAATAGACAGACAGGGGAAATATAGACAGACAGACTGACATGCAGGGGAAATAGACAGACAGACATACAGGGTAAATAGAGACAGACAGACATACAGAGGAAATAGACAGACAGACATACAATGGGAATTAGACAGACTGACATGCAGGGGAAATAGACAGACATGCAGGGGAAATAGGCAGATAGACATATAATGGGAAATAGACAGACAGACATACAGGGGAATAAACAGACAGACATACAGGGGAAATAGAGACAGACAGACAGACATACAGGTGAAATATAGACAGACAGACTGACAGATGGGTTGAAATGGATACAGACCGCTCTTAATTTGTATGTATAAGTTTATTTATTTAGCTCCATTGGGGTCACAGCTCTGTTACAATGTTACAATAGACAAAACAAGTACAATGTGGAAAATAATATAAAATATAAAATACAAGTACGGGTATTAACTACCGTTCCAGATATTGTACAGTAAGATATAAAAAGAGGCCCCTGACCCCGAGAGCTTACAATCTAAGATTTAAATCATCGCACTTCACCGCCCTACCCTTAATCAACATTTAATGACAATCCCACAGTCCTTATAAGTTCCTTATAACCAATAGAGCAGCCCCCACATTGAGCCCCGAGCAGTCTGTACTTTATATGAAAGGCCATACTCGCTATTTCCCCAGTGCTGGGAGACTATTGCCAGGACCTGTTTAAATCAAGTGAGTTTGGTTTCTTCCCTTACAGTAACTTTGGGTCTAAAACTGTGAAATAAAATCTCCACCATGAAAGGTCTGGCCTCCCCCAGAGTCCACATTGCACAGTAAACGCCCGTCTTTCATTACTTGCCTCTGGCTCGGATGAGGATGGCTGGGGGGGGGAAAGGAAATCGATAGAAGGATATCGCATACTGACAGGAGCAGTGCTGCTCGCCTGTGCTCTAGTGCCGAGTCTGTGAATAATTCAGGACGGGCTCAGTAATTGTATTCCATCTCTCAAGTTTGGGATCATTAATATTGGATGGAGCACCTAAGCTAAGGAGGTACCACATGAGTATTTATCTTGTAACCCAGAATAGATTCAAAGCTCTCCAAACCTTAACTTTCGCATGGCCTGTTCGTTTTGCAGGGATGCGAAATGCGTAGCGATGCTTAGGGATCCGTGTTCCTAATAGACATCACCAACAGCAATTCAGAATAATCAATCTTAAAGGACAACTCCACCCTCATAATAACATATTTTAGAAAGAATGGCCTCTTTATAATATGTTGAATATCATAGTTTGTCCTATGAATTCATTACTGTATGCCTGCTATGCTTCTGGATGCCTCATGGAAACTGAGTAATTTAGAAACCTGTACTGAGCCTGTACTGAGCCTGGGCATGCTCAGAAGAGGCAGACAGGGGATTAACATTCAGTCATTGGCTGTGATGTCAACTGTCAAATCCATAACTGACAGTTATTAACTAGAAGAACCAGGAAGCAGAAACAGGGGAAACAGGACATTGTGCAGGATTTCAGGTTAGACTTATATATTTCACATTTCAAACTATCACCGTTTAGGGTTTGGGGGGTGATTTACCTGTATGTAAGTTTTCATTTGGGGGCTGGACTTGCCCTTTAAGAAAATCTTACATTTAGAATATATTTGTATTCCAGAAACTGGTGATTTAAAGGGCATGTTCACCCTTAATTATTGTTACATTATTACCTGCATTACTAACCAGATATTTAAAGGACAACTATACTGTAAAAATTAACTTTTTAAAAATAAAAAACACCTGGAGAAAGGAGACAGGATTGATTGTTCCTACCTCCCAATGTTGTTTTGTTGAGAAGCTACAGCACGTACAGTTTTCTTCTGCCAGGTTATGGCCCTGGGACATTCTATATTAAAGATAGTGATGAAGCATTCAGGAAGACTGGCAGCAGCAGTTTTCTTCATCCTGCTGCTCCTTATAGAAATTATATTGGGAGGTAAAAAGCACCAATCCTACTTCCTTCCTCGGGTACTTTTTATTTGAACTGTTTTTAAAAAAATGTTAGACGCACTATAGTTTCCCTTTAAGAATGATTATTGTCCCCATTCTGGCCCCTCCCTACATGCAGTCAATCAAGGCTGTAACTGCTGACATCACAACCAATGATTGACTGCTGTTTCCCTGCTGCCTCCTCTGCACATGCTCAAGCTTATAAAAAGCTCATTGAGCAGAGGAAGGAGGCAGATACCTTTGCCAGAAAGGAATAGAACTTATAATTTAATATCTGGTTACAAATAAATGTAATAAACTGGGACTAATAGCAGTTGAGGTTGTGGGCAGAAAAACTCACAAGTTTTTTATTAAGGGTGGACTGCAATAGTGAACTTTTCCTTTACTACATTAAATGAAGACTGGGAGCTTAAGGAGCTATGCCTTACCTCCCGTTCCTCAAGCAGTTGTTGGAGAGCCATGTCACTGTCACCAAAACTTGTTAAAACACTTATTAAACACTGGTGGGCAATTGTCGGGTTTTGCGCAAGCTACATTCCAGGGTTACGGCCAATTCGAGGGTTACTGAACGAGACTTTCAAAAGTTAGCAGAAACAGAACCATAAATTAACGCTACTCGAGGATTAGAGAACAATATATTCCAGGGTTACCGAAAACGAACAATACTTTACAGGTTTACCGAAAATCGAAGGCTACATTCTAGGGTTAGCGAACGATACATTCTAGGGTTAGCGAACGGTACATCCTAGGGTTAGCGAACGATACATTCTAGGGTTAGCGAACGATACATTCTAGGGTTAGCGAACGATACATTCTAGGGTTAGCGAACGATACATTCTAGGGTTAGTGAACG